>JAEVFF010000312.1:0-101991 GCA_018901945.1 Pugionium dolabratum
AAAATTTGAGGAAAATATAGATACGGAAAAGCATCCAAGTATTCCAATCTATCCAAAACTGCGTGATCCCATGCATTATGCTTCATTTATAAGCCTTTACTCGATGAGTAGCAATGATTAGTTTAGAATGATCATTTTAACTGGCTGATCAATTTGACATGACTTCACCAAATCGTCAGTAATTTTTTTTAGAGCGTAGAATGACACAAATCCAATCCTTAATTTAAGTCAGCTCAATTTTCTGTATTGTGACAGAATTTGAGACGGAATAGATATGACAAGTCGTCCAAGTAATCCAATCTATCCAAAACTGCATGATTCCATGCATTATGATGCATTTATAAACCTTTACTCAATGAACACCAATGATCAGTTTATAATAATCATATTAACTTGCCGATAAACTTGACAAGTCCGCACTAAATCCGTTGTAACTTTTGATTTAGAGCTCAGATAGAAACGAATCTAATGCCCACGTTAAACTAGCTCAATTTTCTATACTGTGAAAAAATTTAGGACTAAAATTTCTTTGACAAAGCATCCACGTAATCCAATCTATCCAAAACTGTGTAGTGTCATGCGTTATGCTTCATTTATAAGCCTTTACTCAATAAGCACGATTGAACAGTTTAGAATGATCATATTAACTGGCCGATCAACATGACATGTCCACATTAAATCGTCCATAACTTTTGATTTATAGCTGAGAATAACATGAATTAAATGCCCACGTTAAGCTAGCTCAATTTTCTATATTTTGACAAAATTTGAGACCGAAATCGATAGGACAAAGCGTCCAAGTAATCCAGTCTATCCTTAACGTTGTGATGCAATGCATTATTCTTCAGTTATAAGCTCTTACTCAAAGAGCACCAATGATCAGTTTAGAATGATCATTTAAACTGGACAATCAACTTGACATGTCTGCACGAAATGTTCTGTAACTTTTGATTTAGAGCTCGTAATGACACGAATCCAATGCCCACGTTAAGCTAGTTCAATTTTGATATTGAGGCAAAATTTGAGAAACAAATAGACACGACAAAGTGGCCGAGTAATCCATTCTATCCTAAATGGCGAGATGCCATGCATTATGCTTCATTTATAAGCCTTTACACAATGAGCACCAATGATTAGTTTAGAATGATCATTCTAACTGGCCGATCAACTTGACATGTCTGCAATAAATCGTCTGTAACTTTTGATTTATAGCTTAGAATGACACAAATCCAATGGCCACGTTAAGCTTTTTCAATTTTCTATAAAGTGAAAAAATTTGAGAAAGAAATAGATAAGACAAAGCGGCCGAGTAATCCGTTCTATCCCAAATGGCGAGATGCCACGTATTATGCCTCATTTATAAGCCTTTTCTCAATGAGCACAAATGACGAGTTTAGAATGATCATTTTAACTGGCGTCAACTTGACATGTTTGCACTAAATCGTCTGTAAATTTTGATTTATAGCTCCGAATGACACGAATCCATTGTCCACATTAAGCTAGTTGAATTTTCTTTATTATGAAAATTTGAGATAGAAATAAATACGACAAATAATCCAAGTAATCCAGTCTATACAAAATTGTGTGATGCCATGCATTATTCTTCATTTATAATTTTTTACTCAATGAGCATCATTGATATGTTTAGAATAATCATTTTAACTGGCCTATCAACTTGGCATGTATTTACTAAATTGTCCGTAACTTTTGATTTATAGCTCAGAATGACATGAATCCAATGTCCACGTTAAGCTAGTTCAATTTTCTATATTGAGATAAATTTCGGATTTAAATAGATGCAACAAAGTGGCCTAGTAATCCATTCTATCCCAAACTGTGAAATTCCATGCATTATGCTTGATTTATAAGCTTTTACTCAGTGAGCACCAATGATCAGTTTAGAATAATCATTTTAACTGGCCGATCAACTTGACATGTCTGCACTAAATCGTCTGTAACTTTTGATTAATAGCTCAGAATGACACGAATTCAATGCCCACGTTGAGCTAACTCAATTTTCTATATTGAGGCAAAATTTGAGACAAATATAAATATGACAAAACGTCCAATTAATCAAATCTATCCAAAACTATGTGATGTCATGCATTATTCTTCGTTTATAAGCTTTTACTCAATAAGCACAAATGATCAGTTTCGAATGATCATTTTAATTGGCCGATCAACTTGACATGTCTACACTAAATCGTTCATAACTTTTGATTGACAGCTAATAATGACACAAATCCAATGGCCACGTTAAGCTAGTTCAATTTTCTATATTGAGACCAAATATGAGACAGAAATAGATAGGACAAATCATCTAGGTAATCCAATATATCCAAAATTGTGTGATGCCATGCATTCTGCTTCATTTATAAGCCTTTACTCAATGAGCACCAATGATCCCTTTAGAATAATCATATTACTTGAGCACCAATTTTCTATATTTTTACAAAACTTGAAAAAAAATAGAGACAACAAAGCATCCAAGTAATCAAATCTATCCCAAACTATGTGATGTCATGCTTTATGCTTCATTTATAAGCCTTTACTTCATGAGTACCATTGATCAGTTTATAACGATCACTTTAACCTGCCGATCAACTTGACATGTCCAAACTAAAACGTGTGTAACTTTTGATTTAGAGATAAAAATAACACGAACCCAATGCCCACGTTAAGCTAGCTAAATCTTCTATATTGGGAAAATATTTAAGACTAAAATTGCTTCAACAAAGCATCCAAGTAATTCCATCTATCGAAAACTACGTAATGTCTTGTAATATGCATCATTTATAAGCGTTTACTCAATGAGTACCAATGATCAGTTTAGAATGATCATTTTAACTGTACGATCAACTTGACATGTGTTCACCAAATCATCTGTAAGTTTTGAATTATAGCTCAGAATAACACGAATCCAATGCCCATGTAAGCTAATTCAGTTTTCTATATTGAGACAAAGTTTATGACAGAACTAGATATGACAAAGCGTTCAAGTAATCAAATCTATCCAAAATTTGTGATGCTTCATTTATAAGCATTTACTCAATGAGCAGGAATGATCAGTGTAGAATAATCATTTTAACTGGCCGATCAACTTGAAATTTCCACACTAAATCGACCATAACTTTTGATTTACAGCTTAGAATGACACGAATCCAATGCCCACGTTAAGTTAGCTCAATTTTCTATATTTTGACAAAACTTTAGACAAAAAAGAGACGACAAAGCGTCCAAGTAATCAAATCTATCCCAAACTACGCGATGCCATGCTTAATGCTTCATTTATAAGCCTTTACTTTATGAGCACCAATGATTAGTTTAGAATGATCACTTCTTTTTAATTGGCTGATAACCTTGACATGTCCGCACTAAATCGTCCGTATGTTTTGATTTAGAGCTCAGAATGACACGAATCCAATGCCAACGTTAAGCTATCTAAATTTTCTATATTGTTACAATATTTGGCAAAAAAATAGAGACGACAAAGCGTCCAAGTAATCCAATCTATCCAGAACCGCATGATGCCATGCTTTATGCTTCATTTATAAGCCTTTTGCTTATTGAGCTCCAATGACAAGTTTAGAATGATCACTTTAATTGGCTGAGCAACTTTACATATGGGGACTAAATCGTCCATATATTTTTGTTTAGAGCTCAAAATGACACGAATGAAATCTATCTCATACTACGTGATGCCGTGCTTATGCTATATTTATAAGCCTTTACTTATTAAGCACCAATTATCAGTTTAGAACTATCACTTTAACTGGCAGTTCAACTTGGCATGTCCGCCTTAAATCATCCATAACTTTTGATTTAGAGCTCAGAAGATACGAATCCAATGTCCACGTTATGCTTGCTCAATTTTCTAATTTGTGATAAAATTTAAATCTAAAATTGCTTCGACAAAATGTCCAAGTAATTCCATTTATCCAAAAGTGCGTAAGTTCATGCATTATGCTTCATTTATGATTCATTATTCAATGAGAACCAATAATCAGTTTATAATGATCATACTAACTTGCTGATCAACATGCCATGTCCATACTGAATCGTGCGTAAGTTTTGTTTAATAGCTCAGAATGACATGAATCCAAAGCCCATGTTAAGCTACCTCAATTTTCTATAGTGTGACAAAATTTGAGACTGAAATAAATACAACAAAGCATCCAAGTAATCTTGTCTCTCCCAAATTGCGTGATGCCATGCACTATGCTTCATTTATAAGCTTTTACTCAATGAGCACCAATGATCAGTTTAGAATGGTCATTTTAACTGGCCGATCAACTTGACATGTCCACACTAACACGTTCGTAACTTTTGACTTATTGTTAAGAATGACACGAATCCAATGCCCATGCTAAACTAGTTCAATTTTCTATATTGAGAAAAGTTTTGAGATAGAATTAGATACGACAAAGCGTACGAGTAACCCAATATATCAAAAATCTGTATGATGTCATGCATTATGCTTCATTTATAAGCCTTTACTCAATGAGCACCAATGATCACTTTAGAATGATCATATTAACTGGCCGATCAACTTTACATGTCCGCACTAAATTGTCCATAACTTTTGATTTAGAGCTCAAAATGACCATGTTAACCTAACTCAATTTTCTATATTGTAACAATTTTTGAGACAAACTTAGATACGACAAAGCGTCCAAGTGATGCCATGCACTATTCTTCATTTATAAGATTTTACTCAGTGAGCACCAATGATCAGTTTAGAATGATCATTTTAACTTGCCGATCAACTTGACATGTCTGCACAAAATGGTCCGTAACTTTTGATTTAGAGCTCAGAATGACACGAATCCAATCCCCACGTTAAGCTAGTTCAATTTTTTATATTATGACAAAATTTGAGACAGAACTAGATACGACAAAGCGTCCAAGTAATCAAATCTATCCAAAACTGCGTTATACTATGCATTATGCGTCATTTATAAGCCTTTACTTAATGAGCACCAAAGATCATTTTAGAATAATCATAGTAACAGGCCGATCAAGTTGACATGTACGCTTTAAATCGTCCGTAACTTTCGATTTGTAACTCAGAATGATACGAATCCAATGCCCACGTTAAGCTACCTCAATTTTCTATATTTTGATGAAATTTTAGATAAAAATATAGAAAAATTGTCCAACTAATGAAATGTATCCCAAACTACCTGATGTCATGCTTTATACTTCATTTATAAGCCTTTACTTAATGAGCTCCAATGATCAGTTTACAATGATCACTTTAATAGGCTCATATAAACCTTGTTTAGGTTTAAATGCAGCTTTCCACTCATCACCTTCTTTCATCCTAATTTGGTGATAGCCACTCTTAAGATATACCTTAGAGAAGAAGTTAGAACCATGCAATTCATCAAACATATCATCTAATATAGGTATAGGATGGTGATACTTTACAGTGATATTGTTGATGGCTCTGCAATCAACACACATTCTCCAGCTTCCATCCTTTTTTGGGACAAGCACAATAGGCACAACACACAGGCTCATACTTTCACGGATATGTGCTTTCTCCATGAGTTCAATGACTTGCTGTTGAAGCTCCTTGGTCTCCAGGCGGTTGGTTCTGTAGGCTGGCTTGTTGGGAAGAGATGCTCCTGGTAGAATTTGGTGCTCAATTCCTCCGATTGGTGGTAAGCCTTGCGGTTGCTCCTCGGGAAACACAGCTTTAAATTCCTCCAAAAGAAGTTGAATTTTGCTAGGAATGTCTTGCATAGATTGGTTAGTATGAAAGAATTCTTTAAACACAAAGATTAGGTGTAGTAAGTTACTCCCTGGGTTGGACTTAATCATAAGATTAGTCGGTTGTTTGGCTGTTGGCTTGGTTTGTGGTTTGGCGGTGCCGTCGGCATGGGGTTTGCTTTTGTATTTGGATTGGGTTTTGTTTTCCTTTAAAGCTATCTGATCTAAATGAACCTCTTGTGGGGATAAAGGTACTAAAATATGTTTCTTTCCCTAAAACTCAAATGAGTACCTATTAGTGAACCCATCATGAATAACCCTTCTATCCGATTGCCAAGGTCTACCTAACAAGAGATGACCAGCATCCATGGGTAAAACATTACATAAAACCTCATCTTCATATTTTCCTGTGGACAAAGGAACTAGGACCTGGTTCTCTTCTTCTAGCTCACCCTCATCATTAAGCCATTGCAACTTATAGGGTTTAGACCTCTTAATAATCCCAAGTCCTAATTACTCTACCATAATCTCACTAGCAACATTGGTACAGCTACCTCCATCTATCACTAAGCTACAGACCTTACTCTTAACTAGACAGCGAGTGTTGAATAGGTTCTCTCTTTGCTCATTATTTTCTGTCCTAGTTTGTAAGTTTAGAGTTCTCCTAGTGGCTAACAGTTGTCCAGCATGGGGCATGTCTACATTTTCTTCTAAGGACTCAGCATCCGAATGGTCATCCTCTGATTCTACCTCACCATTAGCGTTAATAACTATGGTTCTCTTATTGGTACATTCCCTAGAGTAGTGACCAAAGCCCTTACACTTAAAACACTGAATTTCCCTAGTTTTGGTGCTAGAACCCATATTTCAAATCTTCTACCTTGGTCTTAGTGAAAGGCTTGTAATCTTTTCTAGACTTATCCTCCTTAGATTGGCTAAAACTAGTAGAACTAAATCCGGATTTAGGGTTTTTCCTCTTAAGTTGTTTTTCGAACATGATAGCCTTATGGAGATGTTCTTCTATTTCGACATAATGGTGAACCTCTAGCCTATCTATGATTTCTCTATTAAGGCCATCCATAAACCTAGCCATAGTGGCTTCACTATCCTCTTGAACATCAGCCCTAAGCAATAAGGTTTCCATCTTCTTTAAGTAATCCTCTACGGTTCTAGAGCCTTGAGATAGGTTACAAAACATTTTTGCAAGAGTAGGAAAGGGTGCAAACAGGTTTGTAGAGATACAACCTGGTTTGGAGTGGGCTCTGATACCACTTGATGTGATCCTGATTGGGATCAAGCCTCTGATCAACTCCAAATGGTTTTGGAAGAGTGGATGAATGGATTGAAGTTGCGGAATCGATGTGTGAGCTCTTAAGTGGATGGATCCGAGAACAAGAGGAAATGGATGATACTTCTCAAGGATGGTGGAAAATACTTGGACTATCTGCCTGCTCTGTATGAATGACAAAGGCCAGGCACGTTGGGCAAGGGGTGAATCAAATTGAAACTTCCAAGGGTGATGAAGATCCCTTAGAATTTCGGCTCTTGAGAGGCATGAGAAAGTTTTCTAAAATTCCTTATTCAAGAGGATGATCCAACGAGTTTAAGAAGGAGATTTGCTATTAAAATGTTTGATGCTTCAGAAAAAATGATACAAGAGAGTACTTATAAGAGTCTAGGCAATTGAAAATGACTGCTAAAATTCAACCAAACATTAAAGGAAATAGTTAGGAATTTACAAAGACAAATAAGACAAAGACTAAGAAATAAATAATGTTTTGATTTTATTCTTCCTCTCTTATTTTGTGGATGATGAGATAGAACTGGCATTGATTCACCAAGGGGTTTTGGTAAAGTACCTTAGGCTTGCCTCATTAAAAACCTATCTTAGAAAACCTATTGGGACAAAACTAGGAATAGGGAAAAAGAATACAATCCAAGGCACCTCTCTTGGTGAGGTTTAGGTGGCTTGAATCACAACCAATGTGGTTGGATTAGCACACACGAAACTGGCCTGGATGGTATTGAAAAGGTGCTGTAGTGTTGTCTTTAGTTCGGCTCGCTTGGATCGGGTAATGGGGACTTGAAGATTTGTAGGCTTTCATCTCCAATATCCGCGGGTTCTAGCTGCTCCTTAGCATCTTTAGTGGCTTCTTCCTCCTCTGGTTCAAGCTGCTCCTTAGGTTATGGATCCTTGCTGGCCATGCTCACAACAAACTGGCCGATCAACTTGACATGTCCGCACTAAATCGTGCATAACTTTTGATTTAGAGCTCAGAATGACACGAATCCAATGCCCACGTTAATCTAGCTCAATTTTCTATATTTTGACAAAATTTAAGGCAGGAATAGAGATGAACAGTCTCCAAGTAATCAAATCTATCCCAAACTACGTGATGCCATGCTTTATGCTTCATTTATAAGCCTTTACTTACTGAGCACCAATGATCAGTTTAGAACTATAACTTTAACTGGCCGATCAACTTGACATGTACGCACTAAATCGTCTGTAACTTTTGATTTAGAGCTCAAAATGACACGAATTCAATCCCCACGTTAATCTAGCTCAATTTTCTATATTGTAAGAAAATTTGAGACAGAAATAGATACAACAAACCGTCCAAGTAATCCCATCAATCTAAAACTGTGTGGTGCCATGCAATTTGCATCATTTATAACACTTTACTAAATGAGATCCAATGATCAGTTTAAATTGATAACTTTAACTGGCCGATCAACTAGACATGGGCCCACTAAATTGTCTATAACTTTTGAATTAGAGCTCAAAATGACATGAATCCAAAGCACAGCTTAAGCTAGCTCAATTTTTTATATTGTGACAAAATTTGAGAAAGAATTAGATACGAAAAAGCATCCAAGTAATCCTATCTATCCAAAACTACGTGTAGCAATGCTTTACTCTTCATTTATAAGCGTTTACTTAATGAGCACCAATGATCAGTTTAGAATGATCACTTTAAGTGGCCGATCAACTTGACATGTCTGCACTAAATGGTCTGTTACTTTTGATTTAGAGTTAAGAATTACAGGTATCTAATGCCCACTTTAAACTAGCTCAATTTTCTATATTCTGACAAAATTTGAGACATAAATATATACGACAAATCGTCCAAGCAATCCAGTCCATCCCAATCTGCATGATGTCATGCATTATTCTTCATTTATAAGTTTTTACTCAATGAGCACCAACAATCAGTTTAGAATCATAATTTTAACTGGCCGATCAAGTTGACATATCTACACTATATCGTCCATAACTTTTGATTTATAGCTCAGACTGAAACGAATAAATTTCCCACATTAAGCTAGTTCAATTTTCTATATTGTGACAAAATTTGAGATAGAAATAGATACAAAAAAGCTTTCAAGTAATCCAATCTATCCCAAACTGCATGATACCATGCACTACGCTTCATTTATAAGCCTTTACTTAATTAAAACCAATGATTAGTTTAGAATGATCATTTTAACTACCCAATCAACTTGACATGTTCTCATTAAATCGTCTATAATTTTTGACATAATGACACCAATCCAATTCTCATGCTAAGCTAGCTCACTCTATATTGTGACATAGTTTGAGGTAGAAATAGATACGACAAAGCGTCAAAATAATCCAATCTATCCAAAACTGCGTGATGTCGTACATTATGCCTCATTTATAAGTATTTACTCAATGAGCACGAATGATCAGTTTAGAATCATCATATTAAATGGCTGATGAACTTGAAATGTCCGCACTTATGATTTAAACTTCAGAATGACACATATCTAATGCCCACGTTAAGGTAGCTCAATTTTCTGTATTGTAACAAAATTTGAGACAGAAATAGATACGACAAAGCGTCCAAGTAATCCATGCTATCGTAAACTGCGTGATGCCATGCATTATTCTTCATTGATAAGCTTTACTCAGTGAACACTAATGATAAGTCTAAAATGATCATTTTAACTCGCCATTCAGTTTCACATGTCTGTACTAAATGGTCCGTAACTTTAAATTTATAGTTCAAAATGACACGAATCCAATGCCCACATTAATCTTGTTCAATTTTCTATATTGTGACAAAATTTAAGATAGAAATAGATACACAAAATGCTCCAAGTATTCCAATCTTTCCCAAACTGCGAGATGTCATGCATTGTGCTTCATTTATAAGTTTTTACTCAATGAGCACAAATGATCAATTTAGAATGATCATTTTAACAGGCCGATAAACTTAACGTATCAACACTAATTCGTATGGAACTTTTAATTTGTAGCTCAGAATGACACGAATCTAATGCCCACGTTAAGCTAGTTCAGTTATATATATTGAGACAAAACATTAGAAAAAACTCGATATGACAAAGCGTCCAAGTAATCCAATCTATCCCAAAGTGTGTGATGCCATGTATTATGCTTCATTTATAATCTTTGAATCAATAAGCACCAATGATCAATTTAGAATGATCATCTTAACTGGTCGATCAACTTAAGATGTCCGCACTTAATCGTCCGTAACTTTTAATTCATAGCTCAGAATAACATGTATCCAATGCCCACGTTAAGCTAGCTCAATTTTCTATATTGAGAAAAAAATTTGAGACAGAAAAAGATATGACAAAGCATGCAAGTAATCAAATATATCCCAAACATTGTGATGCCATGCATTATGTGTCATTTATAAGCCTTTACTCAATGAGCACCAATGATCAATTTAGAATAATCTTATTAACTGGCCGATCAATTTGAGATGTCTGGACCAAATCATCCGTAACTTTTGATTTGGTGTTAAGAATGACACAAATCCAATGCACACGTTAAGAAATTTTCTATATTGTGACAAAATTTGAGACAAAAATAGAGACGACAAAGTGTCCAAGTAATCCAATCTAGTTCAAACTCATTGGGCACCAATGATCATTTTAGAATGATCATTTTAACTGGTCGATTAAATTGACATGTCCGTACTAACTTGTCCATTACTTTTGATTTAGAGCTCATAATGATATGAATACAATGCCCACGTTAAAATAGCTCAATTTTCAATACTGTGGTAACTTTTGAGATAGAAATAAAACAACAAAGCGTCCAAGAAATCCAATCTATCCCAAATTGCGTGATGCCATGCATTTTTCTTCATTTATAAGCTCTTAGTCAATGAGCACCAATGCTCAGTTTAGAATAATCATATTAACTGGCCGATCAACTTGACATGTTTGCACTAAATCGTCTGTAACATTTGATTTATCGCATAGAATGACACGAATCCAATGCCCCCGTGAAGCCATTTCAGTTTTCTAAATTGTAACAAATTTGTGACAGAAACAGATACGCCGAAGCATCCAAGTAATCCAATCTATCCGAAACTGCATGATTCCATGCATTATTCTTCATTTATAAGCTTTTACTCAATGAGCACCAATGATCAGTTTAGAATTATCATTTTGACTGGCCGATCAACTTGACATGTCCACAGTAAATCATCCGTAAATTCTTATTTAGAGCTCAGAATGACACGAATCCAATGCCCACATTAAACTAGCTCAATTTTCTATATTGTGGCAAAATTTGAGACAAAAATAGATATGACAAAGTGTCCGAGTAATCCAATCTATCCCAAAATGTGTGATGCCATGCATTATTCTTCATTTATAAACTTTTACTCAATGAGCACCAATGATCAGTTTTGAATGATCATTTTAACTCGTCGATCAACTTGACATGTCTGCACTAAATAATCTGTAGTTATTGATTTATTGCTGAGACTGATACGAATCCAATGCCCATCTTAAGCTAGTTCAACTTTCTATATTATGACAAAATTTGAGACAAAACTAGATACGACAAACCGTACAAGTAATCAAATCTATCCCAAATTGTGTGATGTCATGCATTAGCTTCATTTATAAGCCTTTTCTCTATGAGCACCAATGATCATTTTAGAATGTTGATTTTAACTGGCCGATCAACTTGACATGTCTGCGCTAAATCGTCCATAAATTTTGATTTAGATCTCATATTGACACGAATCCAATGCCCACGTTAAGGTAGCTCCATTTTCTATATTGTGACAAAATTTAGACAAAACTAGATACGAGAATGCATACAAGTAATCCAGTCTATCCCAAACTGCGTGATGCCATGTATTATTCTTCATTTATAAGCTTTTACTCAATGAGCATCAATCATCAGTTTAGAGTGAACATTTTAACTGGCCGATCAACTTGACATGCCTGCACTAAATTGTTTGTAACTTTTGATTTATAGCTCAGAATGACACAAATCCAATACCCACGTTAAGCTTGTTCAATTTTCAATATTTTGACAAAATTTAAGACAAACCTAGATACGACAAAGCGTCCAAGTAATCAAATCTATCCAAAATTGTGTGATTGCATGCATTGTGCTTCATTTATACGCCTTTACTCAATGAGCACCTATGATCAGTTTAGAATGATCATATTACCTAGCCGATCAACTTGAGATGTCCGTAATAAATCGTCCGTAACGTGGAATTACAAAGACAACTAAGAAAATGACTAAGAAGTAAATAATGTTTTAACATGACCCTTCCTCTCTTGAGATAGAATGGGCCTTGATTCACCAAGAGGGTGTGGTAAAGTACCTTGGGTTTGCCTCATGAAAAACCTATTTTAGAAAACCCATTGGGACAAACTTAAGAATAGGGAAAAAGAGTACAATCCAAGGCACCTCTCTTGGTGAGGTTTGGGTGGCTTGAATCACAACCAATGTGGTTTGATTTGTACACACTAAACTAGCCTGAATGGTGTTGAGAAGGTGCTGTAGTGTTGTCTTAAGTTTGAGTTGCTTGGATCGGGTAATGGGGCCATTGAAGATTTGTAGGCTTTCATCTCCAATATACGCGGGTTCTAGCTGCTCCTTAGCATCTTTAGTGGCTTCTTCCTCCTCTGGTTCAAGATGCTCCTAGGTTGTAGTTCCTTCTGGCCATGCTCACATCATCCTCCCCTAGTTGAGAAGGATTGACCTCAAATCTGTTTCATCTGCAAAATATGGAACCAAATCAGTAATATTGAAACTTGAACTCACTAGGTATATCTTCAAGATCCAGCTGGTAGGCATTGTCATTGATCTTCTTGATGACTTTGGATGGGCCATCAATCCTAGGCATTATCTTGGATTGCCTTTCACTCGGAAATCTATCTTTGCGCAAATGGATCCACACCAAGTCTCTTTCCTCAAATGCCAACTCCTTTCAGCCTTTATTGGCTTGTTGAGGATACATCTTAGTCTTATTTTCAATATTGAGCCAAGCCTTCTCATGAATTTTTTTTAACCATCTCAGCCTTTTTATTTTCATCAAGGCTTTTCCTTTCACTCAAAGGTAAACGCATTAGATCCAAAGGTGAGATGGGATTGAATCCATAAACAAATTCGAATGGTGAGTATTTAGAAACAGTATGCCTAGCATGATTATAATTCAACATGAGGTAGGCATTCTTCCCAAGTCCTAAGATTCTTTTTAATCAAAGCTCTTAACAAAGTAGAGAAGGTTCTATTAACTACTTCAGTTTGACCATCCGATTGCGGGTGACAAGTTGTGGAGAAACAAAGCTTAGTTCTTAGCTTAGACCAAAGTGTTTTCCAAAAGTAACTAAGGAACTTAGTGTCTCTATCTGATACTATGGTCCTAGGCATGCCATGAAGTCTAACTATCGCCTTAAAAAATAGTCCGGCAATGTTAACAGCATCATCCGTCTTATGAGCAAGAATAAAGTAAGTCATTTTGGAAAATCCATCAACTACAACATACACAGAATCCTTTCCAGTCTTAATTCTAGGCAATCCAAAAACAAAATCCATAGAAATATCATGCCAAGGGTGCAAAGATATAGGAAGAGGGGTATACAAACTGTGCTTTTGGATTGTGGATTTGGCTTGCTTGCAAGTTACACATCTTTGGCAAGCTTTCTCAATATCACTCCTCATGTGTGGCCAAAGAAGTGTTCCTGCAATAAATTTAATGTCTTTGCCATGCCAAAGTGACCCATAATACCACCTGAATGTACCTCCTTTACAAACAAGTCTCGTAAAGAGGTGTTATGTACACATAACTGATTATCATAAAAGAAGAAGCTTCACTCTTAAATTATTTTCCAGTGCCAAACTTCTCACAAGAAGCATAAATATCCTTAAAATCAGCATCAGTAGCATATAACTCTTTGATTTACTCAAAGCCTAGCAGTTTAACTTCTAAAGAATTCAGGAGCACATACCTCCAAGAAAGAGCATCGGCTACTACATTCTCTTTACCTTTCTTGTATTTGATCACATAAGGGAAGGTCTCAATGAATTCGACCCACCTAGCATGTCTTTTTTCAGCTTTTTTTGCCCTTCGAGATGTTTGAGTGACTAATGGTCGGTATGGATGACAAACTCCTTGGGCCAAAGATAATGTTGCCATGTTTCCAAGGCCCTCACAAGGGCATATAGTTATTTGTCATAGGTTGGGTAATTGAGTGTGGCCCCTCCAAGTATCTTACTAAAGTAGGCTATGGGCTTCCTTTCCTGCATAAGAACAGTACCAATACCAACTTCTGAGGCATCACATTCAATTTCAAAAGTTTTATCAAAGTTAGGAAGAGATAGCATCGGGGAGTGTGTGAGCTTGTCTTTCGAGGTTTGGAATGCCTCCTCTTGGGCCTGCTCCCACTTAAATCCCACATTCTTTTTGATAACCTTAGTGAATGGAGCTGCTATAGTGCTAAAGTCCATGACAAACCTCCGGTAAAATCTAGCTACGCCATGGAAGCTCCTTACTTACCGAACATTCTTTGGACTCGACCACTCCTTAATTGCTTTTATCTTTTCCTCATCAACCTTAATACCATCTGTACTAACAACAAAACCTAAGAAGACAAGATTATCTGTTCCAAAAGAAAATTGCTTAAGATTGGCATACAAGGTTTTCGTTTTAAGCACTTCAAAAACCTTTCAGAGGTGTTCAACACGATCATCTAAGGTTCGGCTAAAAACTAGAATGTCATCAAAGTACACTACCACAAAATGACCTATGAATTCCGTAAGGACATGGTTCATCAATCTCATGAAGTTACTAGGGGCATTTGTCAAGCCAAAAGGCATTACTAACCGCTCATATAAACCTTTTTTAGGTTTAAATGCAGTTTTCCACTCATCACCTTCTTTCATCCTAATTTGGTGATAACCACTCTTAAGATCTACCTTAGAGAAGATGTTAGAACCATGCAATTCATCAAACATATCATCTAATATAGGTATCGGATGGTGATACTTTACAGTGATATTGTTGATGGCTCTGCAATCAACACACATTCTCCAGCTTCCATCCCTTTTTGGGACAAGCAAAACAGGTACAACACACAGGCTCATACTTTCACGGATATGTGCTTTCTCCATGAGTTCAATGACTTGCTGTTGAAGCTCCTTGGTCTCCAGACGGTTGCTTCTGTAGGCTGGCTTGTTGAGAAGAGATGCTCCTGGTAGAATTTGGTGCTCAATTCCTCCGATTGGTGGTAAGCCTTGCGGTTGCTCCTCCGGAAACACAGCTTAAAATTACTGCAAAAGAAGTTGAATTTTGCTAGGAATGTCTTGCATAGATTGGTTAGTATGAAAGAATTCTTTAAACACCAAGAGTAGGTGTAGTAAGTTACTCCCTGGGTTGGACTTAATCATAAGATTAGTCGGTTGTTTGGCTGTTGGCTTGGTTTGTGGTTTGGCGGTGCCGTCGGCATGGGGTTTGCTTTTGTATTCGGTTTGGGTTTTGTTTTTCTTTAAAGCTATCTGATCTAAATGAACCTCTTGTGGGGATAAAGGTACTAAAATATGTTTCTTTCCCTAAAACTCAAATGAGTACCTATTAGTGAACCCATCATGAATAACCCTTCTATCCGATTGCCAAGGTCTACCTAACAAGAGATGACCAGCATCCATGGGTAAAACATTACATAAAACCTCATCTTCATATTTTCCTGTGGACAAAGGAACTAGGACCTGGTTCTCTTCTTCTAGCTCACCCTCATCATTAAGCCATTGCAACTTATAGGGTTTAGACCTCTTAATAATCCCAAGTCCTAACTTCTCTACCATAATCTCACTAGCAACATTGGTACAGCTACTTCCATCTATCACTAAGCTACAGACCTTACTCTTAACTAGACAGCGAGTGTTTAATAGGTTCTCTCTTTGCTCATTCTTTTCTGTCCTAGTTTGAAAGTTTAGAGTTCTCCTGGTGGCTAACGGTTGTCCAGCATGGGGCATGTCTACATTTTCTTCCATGGACTCAGCATCCGAATGGTCATCCTCTGATTTTACCTCACCATTAGCGCTAATAACTATGGTTCTCTTATTGGTACATTCCCTAGAGTAGTAACCAAAGCCCTTACACTTAGAACACTGAATTTCCCTAGTTTTGGTGCTAGAACCCATATTTCAAATCTTCTACCTTGGTCTTAGTGAAAGGCTTGTAATCTTTTCTAGACTTATCCTCCTTAGATTGGCTAAAACTAGTAGAACTAAATCCGGGTTTAGGGTTTTTCCTCTTAAGTTGTTTTTCGAACATGATAGCCTTATGGAGATGTTCTTCTATTTCGACATAATGGTGAACCTCTAGCCTATCTATGATTTCACTATTAAGACCACCCATAAACCTAGCCATAGTGGCTTCACTATCCTCTTGAAAATCAGCCCTAAGCAATAAGGTTTCCATCTTATTTATGACTCCTCTACAGTTCTAGAGCCTTGAGATAGGTTACAAAACATTTTTGCAAGAGTACGAAAGGGTGCAAACAGGTTTGTAGAGATACAACCTAGTTTGGAGTGGGCTCTGATACCACTTTATGTGATCCTGATTGGGATCAAGCCTCTGATCAACTCCAAATGGTTTTGGAAGAGTGGATGAATGGATTGAAGTTGCGGAATCGATGTGTGAGCTCTTAAGTGGATGGATCCGAGAATAAGAGGAAATGGATGATACTTCTCAAGGATGGTGGAAAATACTTGGACTATCTGCTTGCTCGGTATGAATGACAAAGGCCAGGCACGTTGGGCAAGGGGTGAATCAAATTGAAACTTCCAAGGGTGGTGAAGATCCCTTAGACTTTCGGCTCTTGAGAGGCATGAGAAAGTTTTCTAAAATTCCTTATTCAAGAGGATGATCCAACGAGTTTAAGAAGGAGATTTGCTATTAAAATGTTTGATGCTTCAGAAAAAATGATACAAGAGAGTACTTATAAGAGTCTAGGAAATTGAAAATGACTGCTAAAATTCTACCAAAACATTAAAGGAAATAGTTAGCAATTTACAAAGACAAATAAGACAAAGACTAAGAAATAAATAATGTTTTGATTTTATTCTTCCTCTCTTATTTTGTGGATGATGAGATAGAATTGGCATTTATTCATCAAAGGTTTTGGTAAAGTACTTAGGCTTGCCTCATTAAAAACCTATCTTAGAAAACCTATTGGGACAAAACTAAGAATAAGGAAAAAGAGTACAATCCAAGGCACCTCTCTTGGTGAGGTTTAGGTGGCTTGAATCACAACCAATGTGGTTGGATTAGAACACACGAAACTGGCCTGAATGGTATTGAAAAGGTGCTGTAGTGTTGTCTTTAGTTCGGCTTGCTTGGATCAGGTAATGGGGACATTGAAGATTTGTAGGCTTTCATCTCCAGTATCCGCGGGTTCTAGCAACTCCTTAGCATCTTTAGTGGCTTCTTCCTCCTCTGGTTCAAGCTGCTCCTTAGGTTATCGATCCTTGCTGGCCGTGCCCACAACAAACTGGCCGATCAACTTGACATGTCCGCACTAAATCGTGCATTACTTTTGATTTAGAGCTCAGAATGACACGAATCCAATGCCCACGTTAATCTAGCTGAATTTTCTTTTGACAAAATTTAAGGCAGGAATAGAGATGAAAAAGTCTCCAAGTAATCAAATCTATCCCAAACTACGTGATGCCATGCTTTGTGCTTCATTTATAAGCCTTTACTTATTGAGCACCAATGATCAATTTAGAACTATAACTTTAACTGGCCGATCAACTTGACATGTCCACACTAAATCATCTGTAACTTTTGATTTAGAGCTCAAAATGACACGAATTCAATCCCCATGTTAATCTAGCTCAATTTTCTATATTGTAAGAAAATTTGAGACAGAAATAGATACGACAAACCGTAAAAGAAATCCCATCAATCTAAAACTGTGTGATGCCATGCATTTTGCTTCATTTATAACACTTTACTAAATGAGATCCAATGATCAGTTTAAATTAAACAATTAACTGGCCGATCAACTAGACATGGGCCCACTAAATTGTCTGTAACCTTTGAATTAGAGCTCAAAATGACATGAATCCAAAGCGCAGCTTAAGCTAGCTCGATTTTTTATATTGTGACAAAATTTGAGAAAGAATTCGATACGAAAAAGCATCCAAGTAATCCTATCTATCCAAAACTACGTGTAGCAATGCTTTATTCTTCATTTATAAGCGTTTACTTAATGAGCACCAATGATCAGTTTAGAATGATCACTTTAAGTGGCCGATCAACTTGACATGTCTCCACTAAATGGTCTGTTGCTTTTGATTTAGAGCTAAGAATTACAGGTATCTAATGCCCACTTTAAGCTAGCTCAATTTTCTATATTCTGACAAAATTTGAGACATAAATATATACGACAAATCGTCCAAGCAATCCAGTCCATCCCAATCTGCATGATGGCATGCATTATTCTACATTTATAAGCTTTTACTCAATGAGCACCAACAATCAGTTTAGAATCATAATTTTAACTGGCCGATCAAGTTGACATATCTACACTATATCGTCCATAACTTTTGATTTATAGGATTGACACGAATAAATTTCCCACATTAAGCTAGTTCAATTTTCTATATTGTGACAAAATTTGAGATAGAAATAGATACAAAAAGCGTTCAAGTAATCCAATCTATCTCAAACTGCATGATACCATGCACTATGCTTCATTTATAAGCCTTTACTTAATTAAAACCAATGATTAGTTTAGAATGATCATTTTAACTACCCAATCAACTTACATGTTCTCATTAAATCGTCTATAATTTTTGACATAATGACACGAATCCAATGCTCATGCTAAACTAGCTCATTCTATATTGTGACATAATTTGAGGTAGAAATAGATACGACAAAGCGTCAAAATAATCCAATCTATCCAAAACTGCGTGATGTCGTACATTATGCCTCATTTATAAGCATTTACTCAATGAGCACCAATGATAAGTTTAGAATCATCATATTAAATGGCTGATGAACTTGAAATGTCCGCACTTATGATTTAAACCTCATAGTGACACGAATCCAATGCCCACGTTATCTGTATTGTAACAAAATTTGAGACAGAAATAGATACGACAAAGCGTCCAAGTAATCCATGCTATCGTAAACTGCGTAATGCCATGCATTATTCTTCATTGATAAGCTTTACTTAGTGAACACTAATGATAAGTCTAAAATGATCATTTTAACTGGCCGTTCAGTTTGACATGTCTGTACTAAATGGTCTGTAACTTTAAATTTATAGTTCAAAATGACACGAATCCAATGCCCACATTAATCTAGTTCAATTTTCTATATTTTGACAAAATTTAAGATAGAAATAGAACGAAAAATGCTCCAAGTATTCCAATCTTTCCCAAACTGCGAGCTGTCATGCATTGTGCTTCATTTATAAGTTTTTACTCAATGAGCACCAATGATCAATTTAGAATGATCATTTTAACAGGCTGATCAACTTAACGTATCTACACTAATTCGTATGGAACTTTTGATTTGTAGCTCAGAATGACACGAATCTAATGCCCACGTTAAGCTAGTTCAGTTATATAAATTGAGACAAAATTTTAGAAAAAAATCGATATGACAAAGCGTCCAAGTAATCCAATCTATCCCAAAGTGTGTGATGCCATGTATTATGCTTCATTTATAATCTTTGAATCAATAAGCACCAATGATCAATTTAGAATGATCATTTTAACTGGTCGATCAACTTAAGATGTCTGCACTTAATCGTCCGTAACTTTTAATTTATAGCTCAGAATAACACGTATCCAGTGCCCACGTTAAGCTAGCTCAATTTTCTATATTGAGAAAAAATTTGAGACATAAAAAGATATGACAAAGCATGCAAGTAATCAAATATATCCCCAACTTTGTGATGCTATGCATTATGAGTTATTTATAAGCCTTTACTCAATGAGCACCAATGATCAATTTAGAATAATCTTATTAACTGGCCGATCAATTTGACATGTCCGGACCAAATCATCCCTAACTTTTAACTTTTCTATATTGTGACAAAATTTGAGACGGAAATAGAGACGACAAAGTGTCCAAGTAATCCAATCTATTTCAAACTCATTGAGCACAATTGATCATTTTAGAATGATCATTTTAACTGGTCGATTAAATTGACATGTCCGTACTAAATTGTCCATTACTTTTGATTTAGAGCTCAGAATGATATGAATACAATGCCCACGTTAAAATAGCTTAATTTTCCATATTGTGGTAACTTTTGAGATAGAAATAAAACAACAAAGCGTCCAAGTAATCCAATCTATCCCAAATTGCATGATGCCATGCATTTTTCTTCATTTATAAGCTCTTACTCAATGAGCACCAATGCTCAGTTTAGAATAATCATATTAACTGGCCGATAAACTTGACATGTTTACACTAAATCGTCTGTAACATTTGATTTATCGCATAGAATGACAAGAATCCAATGCCCACGTGAAGCCATTTCAGTTTTCTAAATTGTAACAAATTTGTGACAGAAACAGATACGCCGAAGCGTCCAAGTAATCCAATCTATGCGAAACAACATGATTCCATGCATTATTCTTCATTTATAAGCTTTTTCTCAATGAGCACCAATGATCAGTTTAGAATTATCATTTTAACTGGCCGATCAACTTGACATGTCCACAGTAAATCATCCGTAAATTCTTATTTAGAGCTCAGAAAGACACGAATTCAATGCCCACATTAAACTAGCTCAATTTTCTATATTGTGACAAAATTTGAGACAAAAATAGATACGAAAAAGCGTCTGAGTAATCCAATCTATCCCAAAATGCGTGATGCCATGCATTATTCTTCATTTATAAACTTTTACTCAATGAGCACCAATGATCAGTTTTGAATGATCATTTTAACTCGTCGATCAATTTGAAATGTTTGCACTAAATCATCTGTAGTTATTGATTTATTGCTCAGACTGATGCAAATCCAATGCCCATGTTAAGCTAGTTCAATTTTCTATATTATGACAAAATTTGAGACAAAACTAGATACGACAAAGCGTACAAGTAATCAAATCTATCCCAACTTGTGTGATGTCATGCATTAGCTTCATTTATAAGCCTTTTCTCAATGAGCACCAATGATAAGTTTAGAATAGTCATATTAATTGGTCCATAAATTTGATTTAGAGCTCAGAATTTCATGAATCCAATGCCCACGTTAAACTAGCTCAATTTTTAATATTGCGGCAACTTTTGAGATAGAAATAGATACGACAAAATGTCCAAGTAATCCAATCTATCCCAAATTGTGTGATGCCATGCATTATTCTTCTTTATAAGCTTTTTACTCAATGAGCAGCAATGATCAGTTTAAAATGATCAATTTTAACTCGGTGATCAACTTCACATATCTTCACTAAATCATTTGTAATTATTGATTTATAACAAAAAATAACACGAATCTAATGCCCACATTAAGGTGGTTCAATTTTCTATATTGTGAAAAAAATTTGAGATAGAACTAGATACGATAAAGCGTACAAGCAATCCAATCTATCCCAAATTGCGTGATGCCATGCATTAGCTTCATTTATAAGCCTTTTCTCAATGAGCACCAATGATCAGTTTAGAATAATTATATTAACCGGTCCATTAATTTGATTTAGAGCTGAGAATGACACGAATGCAATACATTAGTTTCATTTATAAGCCTTTTCTCAATAAGCACCAATGATAGGTTTAAAATAATAATTTTAACTGGTCATAAATTTGATTTAGAGCTCAGAATGACACGAATGTAATGCCCACGTTAAGCTAACTCAATTTTCAATATTTAGACAAAATTTGAGACAGAAATAAAGATGAAAATGCGTCTAAGAAATCCAATCTATCCAAACTGCTTGATGCCAGGCATTATGATTCATTTATAAGCCTTTACATGATGAGCACCAATCATCAGTTTAGAATGATCACTTTAACTGGCCGATCAACTTAACATGTCTACAGTAAATCGACCGTAACTTTTGATTTAGTGCTTAGAATGACACGAATTCAAGACCTACGTTAAGCTAACTCAATTTTCTATATTGTGACAAAATTTGAGACAGAAATGATACGACAAAGCATCCAAGTAATCCAGCCCATCCCAAACTGCGTGAATCCATGCAATATGCTTCATTTATAAGCCTGTACTCAATGAGCACCAATGATCAGTTTAGAACAATCATAATAACTGCCTTATCAACTTGACATGTCTGCTCTAAATCGTCTGTAACTTTTGGTTTAGAGCTCCGAATTACACGAATCCAATGCCCACGTTAAGGTAGCTTAATTTTCTATATTGTGACAAAATTTTAGACAATACTAGATACGAGAAAGCATCCGAGTGATCAAATTTATCACAAACTGCGTGATGCCATGCATTATTCATCATTAATAAGCTTATACTCAATGAGCACCAATGATCAATTTATAATGAGCACCAATGATAAATTTATAATGATCATTTTAACTGGGTGGTCAACTTGACATGTCTGCACTAAATCATATGTAATTATTGATTTATAGCTCAAAATACCAACGAATCCAATGCCCCATTAAGCTAGTTCAATTTTCTATATTGTGACAAAATTTGAGATAGAACTAGATACGACAAAGCGTACAAGTAATCCAATCTATCCAAAATTGCGTGATGCCATGCATTAGCTTCATTTATAAGCCTTTTCTCAATGAGTACGAATGATCAGTTTAGAATAATCATATTAACTGGTCCATAAATTTGATTTAGAGCTGCGAATGACACGAATGCAGTACATTAGCTTCATTTATAAGCGTTTTCTCAATGAGCCCCAATGATCAGTTTAGACTAATCATATTAACTGGTCATAAATTTGATTTAGGTCTTAGAATGACACGAATGCAATGCCCACGTTAAGCTACCTCAATTTTCTATATTTACACAAAATTTCAGACAAAAATAAAGATAACAGTGCGTCTAAGAAATCCAATCTATCAAAACTGCTTGATGCCAGGCTTTATAATTCATTTATAAGCCTTTACCTAATGAGCACCAATCATCAGTTTAGAATGATCACTTTAACTGGCCGATCAACTTGATATATCTACACTAAATCGACCATAAATTTTGATTTAACACTTAGAATGACACGAATTCACAGCCTACGTTAAGCTAACTCAATTTGCTATATTATGACAAAATTTGAGACATAAATAGATACGGCAAAGCATCCAAGTAATCCAGCCTATCCCAAACTGCGTGAATCCATGCAGTATGCTTCACTTATAAGCATGTACTCAATGAGCACCAATGATCAGTTTAGAACAATCATAATAACTGTCCTATAAACTTGACATGTCTGCTCTAAATCATCCGTAACTCTTGGTTTAGAGTTCAGAATTACACGAATCCAATGCCCACGTTAAGCTAGTTTAATTTTCTATATTGTGACAAAATTTTAGACAATACTAGATACGACAAAGCGTACGAGTGATCCAATCTATCACAAACTGCATGATGCCATGCTTATTCATCATTTATAAGCTTATACTCAATGAGCACCAATGATGAATTTAGAATGAGCACTAATGATCAATTTAGAATGAGCATTTTATCTCGCTGATCAACTTCACATATATGCACTAAATCATTTGTAATTATTGATTTATAGCTCAAAATGACACGAATCTAATGCCCATGTTAAGCTAGTTCAATTTTCTATATTGTGACAAAATTTGAGACAAAACTAGATACGACAAAGCGTACAAGTAATCCAATCTATCACAAATTGTGTGATGTCATGCATTAGCTTCATTTAAAAGCCTTTTCTGAATGAGCACCAATGATCAGTTTAGAATAATCATATTAACTGGTCCATAAATTTGATTTAGAGCTCAGAATGACATGACTCCAATGTCCACACATTAAACTAGCTCAATTTTCCATATTGTGGCAACTTTTGAGACAGAAATAGATACGACAAAGCGTCCAAGTAACCCAATCTACCCCAAATTGTGTGATACCATGCATTATTCTTCTTTATAAGCTTTTACTCAATCAACACCATTGATCAGTTTAAAATGATCATTTTAACTCGGTGATAACCTGGACATGTATGCACTAAATCATCTGTAATTATTGATTTCTTAATCAAAATAACACGAATCAATTGCCCACATTAATCTAGTTCAATTTTTTATATTGTGACAAAATTTTAGATAGAACTAAATACGACAAAGCGTACAAGTAATCCACTCTATCCCAAATTGTGTGATGCCATGCATTAGCTTCATTTATAAGCCTTTTCTCAATGAGCACTAATGATTAGTATAGAATAATCATATTAACTGGTCCATAAATTTGATTTAGAGCTGAGAGTGACACGAATGCACTACATTAGCTTCATTTATAAGCCTTTTCTCAATGAGCACCAATGATCAGTTTAGAATAATCATATTAACTGGTCCATAAATTTGATCTAGAGCTCAGAATAACACGAATGCAACGCCCACGTTAAGCTAACTCAATTTTCTATATTTAGATAAATTTTGAGACAAAAATAAAGATGACAGTGCGTCTAAGAAATCCAATATATCCAAACTGATTGATGCCCGTCTTTGATTCATTTATAAGCCTTTACTTAATGAACACCAATCATCAGTTTAGAATGATCACTTTAACTGGCCGATCAACTTGACATTTCAACAATACATTGACAATAACTTTTGATTTAGCGCTTAGAATGAAACAAATTCACGGCCTACGTTAAGCTAACTCAATTTTCTATATTGTGACAAAATTTGAGACAGAAATAGATACGTCAAAGCATCCAAGTAATCCAGCCTATCCCAAACTTTGTGAATCCATGCAGTATGCTTCATTTATAAGCCTGTACTCAATGAGCACCAATCATCAGTTTAGAACAATCATAATAACTGCCCTATCAACTTCACTTGTCTGCTCTAAATCGTCCGTAACTTTTGGTTTAGAGCTTAGAATTACACGAATCCAATGCCCACGTTAAGCTAGTTTAATTTTCTATATTGTGACAAAATTTTAGACAATACTAGATACAACAAAGCGTCCGAGTGATCCAATCTATCACACACTGAATAATACCATGCATTATTCATCATTTATAAGCTTATACTCAATGAGCACCAATGATCAATTTAGAATGAGCACCAATGATCAATTTAGAATGAGCACCAACGATCAGTTTCGAATGATCATTTTAACTCGCCGATCAACTTGACATATCTGCACTAAATCATCTGTAATTATTGATTTATAGCTCAAAATGACACGAATCCAATGCCCACATTAAGCTAGTACAATTTTCTATATTGTGACAAATTTTAGACAGCACTAGATACGACAAAGCGTACAAGTAATCCAATCTATCCCAAATTGCGTGATGCCATGCATTAGCTTCATTTATAAGCCTTTTCTCAATAAGAACCAACGATCAGTTTAGAATAATCATACTAACTGGTCCGTAAATTTGATTTAGAGCTCAGAATGACCTGAATCCAATGCCCACGTTAAACTAGCGCAATTGTCAATATTATGGCAACTTTTGAGATAGAAATAGATACGACAAAGCGTCCAAGTAACCTTATCTATCCCAAATTGCGTGATGCCATGCATTATTCTTCTTTATAAGCTTTTACTCAATGAGCACCAATGATAAGCTTAAAATGATCATTTTAACTTGGCGATCAACTTGACATGTCTGCACTAAATCATCTATAATTATTGATTTATAGCTCAAAACGATATGAATCCAATGCCCACGTTAAGCTAGTTCAATTTTCTATATTGTGGCAAAATTTAAGATAGAACTAGATACGACAAAGCGTACGAGTAATCCAATATATCCCAAATTGAGAGATGCCATGCATTAGCTTCATTTATAAGCATTTTCTCAATGAGCACCAATGATTAGTTTAGAATAATCCTATTAACTAGTCCATAAATTTGATTTAGAGCTCTGTATGACATGTATGCAATGCATTAGCTTCATTTATTAGCCTTTTCTCAATGAGCACAAGTGATCAGTTTAGAATAATCATATTAACTGTTCCCTAATTTTGATTTAGATCTCGGAATGACACGAATGCAATGCCCACATTAAGCTAACTCAATTTTCTATATTTAGACAAAATTTGAGACAGAAATAAAGATGAAAGTGCGTCTAAGAAATCCAAGCTATCCAAACTACTTGATGCCATGCTTTATGATTCATTTATAAGTATTTACTTAATGACCACCAATCATCAGTTTAGAAGGATCACTTTAACTGGCCGATCAATTTGACATGTATACACTAAATCAACCGTAACTTTTGATTTACTGCTTTGAATGACACGAATTCACGGCCTACATTAAGCTAACTCACTTTTCTATATTGTGACAAAATTTGAGACATAAATAGATACGACAAAGCATCCAAGTAATACTGCCTATCCCAAACTACGTGAATCCATACATTATGATTAATTTATAAGCCTATACTTAATGAGCACCAATGATCATTTTAGTACAATCATAATAACCGCCCTATCAACTTGACATGGCTGCTCTAACTTGTTCATAACTTTTGATTGATAGCTCAGAATTACACGAATCCAATGCACACGTTAAGCTAGTTCAATTTTCTATATTGTGACAAAATTTGAGACAAAACTAGATACGACAAAGCGTACAAGTAATCCAATCTATCACAAATTTTGAGATGTCATGCATTAGCTTCATTTAAAAGCCTTTTCTCAATGAGCACCAATGATCAGTTTAGAATAATCATATTAACTGGTCCATAAATTTGATATAGAGCTCAGAATGACATGACTCCAATGTTCACACATTAAACTAGCACAATTTTCAATATTGTGGCAACTTTTGAGACAGAAATAGATACGACAAAGCGTCCAAGTAACCCAATCTACCCCAAATTGTGTGATGCCATGCATTATTCTTCTTTATAAGCTTTTACTCAATCAGCACCATTGATCAGTTTAAAATGATCATTTTAACTCGGTGATAACCTCGACATGTATGCACTAAATCATCTGTAATTATTGATTTCTTAATCAAAATAACACGAATCAATTGCCCACACTATGCTAGTTCAATTTTTTATATTGTGACAAATTTTAGATAGAACTAAATACGAAAAAGCGTACAAGTAATCCACTCTATCCCAAATTGTGTGATGCCATGCATTAGCTTCATTTATAAGCCTTTTCTCAAAGAGCACTAATGATTAGTATAGAATAATCATATTAACTGGTCCATAAATTTGATTTAGAGCTGAGAATGACACGAATGCACTGCATTAGCTTCATTTATAAGCCTTTTCTCAATGAGCACCAATGATCAGTTTAGAATAATCATATTAACTGGTCCATAAATTTGATCTAGAGCTCAGAATAACACGAATGCAATGCCCATGTTAAGCTAACTCAATTTTCTATATTTAGACAAATTTTGACACAAAAATAAAGATGACAGTGCGCCTAAGAAATCCAATCTATCCAAACTTCTTGATGCCAGTCTTTATGATTCATTTATAAGCCTTTACTTAATGACCACCAATCATCAGTTTACAATGATCACTTTAACTGGCCGATCAACTTGACATTTCAACAATAAATTGACCGTAACTTTTGATTTAGCGCTTAGAATGAAACGAATTCATGGCCTACGTTAAGCTAACTCAATTTTCTATATTGTGACAAAATTTGAGACAGAAATAGATATGTCAAAGCATCCAAGTAATCCAGCCTAACCCAAACTGTGTGAATCCATGCAGCACCAATGATCAATTTAGAATGAGCACCAACGATCAGTTTCGAAAGATCATTTTAACTCGCCGATCAACTTGACATGTCTGCACTAAATCATCTGTAATTATTGATTTATAGCACAAAATGACATGAATCCAATGCCCACATTAAGCTAGTACAATTTTTTATATTGTGACAAAATTTTAGACAGAACTAGATACGACAAAGCGTACAAGTAATCCAATCTATCCCAAATTGCGTGATGCCATGCATTAGCTTCATTTATAAGCCTTTTCTCAATAAGCACCAATGATCAGTTTAGAATAATCATACTAACTGGTCCATAAATTTGATTTAGAGCTCACAATGACATGGATCCAATGCCCACGTTAAACTAGCTCAATTGTCAATATTATGGCAACTTTTGAGATAGAAATAGATACGACAAAGCGTCCAAGTAACCCAATCTATCCCAAAGTGCGTGATGCCATGCATTATTCTTCTTTATAAGCTTTTACTCAATGAGCACCAATGATAAGCTTAAAATGATCATTTTAACTTGGCGATCAACTTGACATGTCTGCACTAAATCATCTATAATTATTGATTTATAGCTCAAAACGATACGAATCCAATGCCCATGTTAAGCTAGTTCAATTTTCTATATTGTGACAAAATTTAAGATAGAACTAGATAAGACAAAGCGTACGAGTAATCCAATCTATCCCAAATTGAGTGATGCCATGCATTAGCTTCATTTATAAGCCTTTTCTCAATGAGCACCAATGATTAGTTTAGAATAATCCTATTAACTCGTCCATAAATTTGATTTAGTGCTCTAAATGACACGAATGCAATGCATTAGCTTCATTTATTAGCCTTTTCTCAATGAGCACCAGTGATCTGCTTAGAATAATCATATTAACTGTTCCCTAAATTTGATTTAGAGCTCGGAATGACACGAATGCAATGCCCACATTAAGCTAACTCAATTTTCTATATTTAGACAAAATTTGAGACAAAAATAAAGATGAAAGTGAATCTAAGAAATCCAAGCTATCCAAACCGCTTGATGCCATGCTTTATGATTCATTTATAAGTATTTACTTAATGACCACCAATCATCAGTTTAAAATGATCACTTTAACTGGCCGATCAACTTGACATGTATACACTAAATCGACCGTAACCTTTGATTTACCGCTTTGAATGACACGAATTCACGGCCTACATTAAGCTAACTCAATTTTCTATATTGTGACAAAATTCGAGACAGAAATAGATACGACAAAGCATCCAAGTAATCCAGCCTATCCCAAACTACGTGAATCCATGCATTTTGATTCATTTATAAGCCAATACTTAATGAGCACCAATGATCATTTTAGTACAATCATTATAACCGCCCTATCAACTTGACATGGCTGCTCTAACTCGTTCATAACTTTTGATTTATAGCTCAGAATTACACGAATCCAATGCCCACGTTAAGCTATTTAATTTTCTATATTGTAATAAAAGTTTAGATAATACTAGATACGACAAAGCGTCCTAGTGATCCAATCTATCTCAAACTGCGTGATGCCATGCATTATTCATCATTTAAAAGCTTTTACTCAATGAGCCCTAATGATCAATTTAGAATGATCATTTTAACTCGCTGATCAACTTGACATGTCTGCACTAAATCATCTGTAACTATTGGTTTATAGCTCAAAATTACACGAATCCAATGCCCACGTTAAGCAAGTTCAATTTTCTATATATTGAGAAAATTTGAGACAGAACTAGATACGAAAAAGCGTACAAGTAATCCAATCTATCCCAAACTGCGTGATGTCATGCATTAGATTCATTTATAAGCTTTTTCTCAATGAGCATCAATGATCAGTTTACAATAATCACATTAACTAGTCCATAAATTTGATTTATAGCTCAGAATGACACGAGTGCAATGCCCACGTTAAGCTAACTCAATTTCCTATGTTTAGACAAAATTTGAGACAGAAATAAAGATGACAATGCGTCTAAGAAATCCAATCTATCCAAACTACTTGATGTCATGGTTTATGATTCATTTATAAGCCTTTATTAATGACCACCAATCATCAATTTAGAAAGATCATTTTAACTTGCCAATCAACTTGAAATTTCTACACTAAATTGACCATAACTTTTGATTTAGCGTTCAGAATGACACGAATTCAGTGCCTATGTGAAGCTAGCTCAATGTTCTATATTATCACAAAGTTTGAGACAGAAATAGATAAGACAAAGCATCCAAGTAATTCAAACTATCTCAAACTGCATGACACCATGCATTATGATTCATTTATAAGCCTTTAATCAATGAGCACCAATGATCAGCTTAGAATGATCATTTTAACTGGCCGATCAACTTGAAATGTCCGCACTAAATCGTCCGTAACTTTTAATTTAGAGCTCAGAATAACACGAATCCAATGCTGACGCTAAGCTAGCTCAGTTTATTATATTGTGACAAAATTTGAGACAGAAATGGAGACGAAAAAGCATGCAAATAAACCAATCTATCCCAAATAGCGTGATGCCATGCATTATGCTTCATTCATAAGCTTTTACTCAATAAGCACCAATGCTCAGTTTTGAATGATAATTTTAACTGGCCAATCAATTTGAAATGTTTGCACTAAATCATCCGTAATTTTTGATTTGGAGCTTAGAATGGCACGAATCCAATGCCCATGTTAAGCTAGCTCAATTTTCTATATTGTGATAAAATTGAAGAAAAAAATTGCTTCGAAAAGTCCTCCAAGTAATCAAATCTATCCAAAACTGTGTGATGTCATGCCTTATGCTTCATTTATAAGCCTTTACTCAATGAGCACCAATGATCTGTTTCGAATGATCATTTTAACTCGCAGATCCACTTGACATTTCTGCACTAAATCGTACGTAACTTTTGATTTTTAGCTCATAATGACATTTGAGACGGTAATTTTATACTGAGAAAAAATTTGAGACGGTAATAGATACGACAAAGCGTCCAAGTAATCCAATCTATCACAAACTGAGTGATGCAATGCATTATGCTTCATTTATAAGCTTTTACTAAATGCGCACGAATGATAAGTTTAGAATGATCATTTTAACTGGCTGATCTACTTGACATCTCTGCAATAAATCGTCCTTAACTTTTGACTTATAACTTAGAATGACACGAATCTAATGCCCACACTAAACTAGTTTAAATTTCTATATTGAGACAAAATTTGAGACAGAAATGGATACAACAAAGCGTCCAAGTAATCCAATCTATCCAAAATTATGTGATGTCATGCATTATACTTCTTTTATAATCTTTTACTCAATGAGCACCAATGATCAGTTTAGAATGATCATATTAATGGCTGATCAACTTGATATGTCCCGACCAAATCGTCTATAACTTCTAATTTATAGCTCAGAATAACACGAATCCAATGCTCATGTTAAGCTAGCTTAAATTATTATATTGTTCCAAAATTTTAGACAGAAACGGAGACGACAAAGCATCCAAGTAATTTAATATATCTCAAACTGTGTGATGCCATGCATAATGCTTAATTTATAAGCTTTTAGTCAATATGCACCAATGATCCGTTTTGAATAATAATTTTAATTGGCTAATCAACTTGACATGTCCACACTAAATCGTCCGTAACATTTGATTTATAGCTCATAATGACATGAATCCAATGCCCACGTTCCGCTAGTTAAAATTTCTATATTGAGACAAAATTTGAGACAAAAATAGATACAAAAAGAGTCCAAGTATTCAAATCAATCCAAAACAACGTGATGTCATGCAGTATGCTTCATTTATAAGGCTTGACTCAAATAGCACCAATGATCAGTTTAGAATGATCATATTAATTGGCCTATCAACTTGACATGTTTGCACTAAATCGTATATAACTTTTGATTTAAAGTTTTGAATGACACGAATCCAATCCTTTACTCAATGAGCACCAATGAGCACCAATGATCAATTTAGAATAATCACTTTAACTGGCCGATCAACTTGACATGTCCCCACTAAATCGTCCGTAACTTTTGATTTAGAGCTCAGAATGACATGAATCCAATGCCCACGTTAAGCTAGTTCAATTTTCTATATTGTGACAAAATTTGAGACCGAACTAGATACGACAAAGCATCCAAGTAATCCAATCTATCCCAAACCGCATGATGCCATAGATTATGCTTCATTTATAAGCCTTCACTCAATGAGTACCAATGATCAGTTTTGAATAATCGTCTTAACTGGTTGATCCACTTGACATGTCCTCATTAAATCGTCCGTAAATTTTGATTTAAAGCTTAGAATGACACAAATCCAATGCCCACGTTATGGTAGCTCAATTTTCTATATTAGACAAAATTAAATACTAAATTTGCTTCGAAAAGTCCTCCAAATAATGAAATCTATTCAAAAATGTGTGATGTCATGCATTATACTTCATTTATAAGCCTTTACTTAATGAGCACCAACGATCAGTTTAAAATGATCAATTTAAATGGCCCATCAACTTGAAATATGTACACTAAATCGCCCATATCTCTTGATTTATAGCTCATAACAACAGAAATCCAATGCCCACGTTAAGCTAGTTTAGTTTTCTTTATTGTGATAAAATTTAGGACAGAAATAGATACGACAAAGCATCCAAGTAATCCAATCAATCCCAAACTGCGAGATGCCATGCATTCCTTTACTCTATGAGCACCAATGATCATATTAGAGTGATCATTTTAACTAGACGATCATCTTGACATGTCATCACTAAATCGTGTCATCACTAAATCGTCCGTAACTTTTGATTTATAGCTTAGAATAACACGAATCCAATGCCCACGTTAAACTAGTTCAATTTTCTATATTGTGACAAAATTTGAGCCATTAATAGATACGACAAGGAATCCAAGTAATCCAATCTATCACAAACTGCGTGATGCCATGCACTGTTCTTCATTTATAAGCTTTTACTGCATGAGCACCAATGATAAGTTTAGAATGATCATTTTAACTGGCCGATCAACTTGACATGGGTGCACTAAATCGTGGGTAACTTTTGATTTAGAGCTCACAACATACGAATCCAACGCCCACGTTAAAGTAGCTAAATTTTATTTATCATAACAAAATTTGAGACACAAATAGATACGACAAAGCGTCCAAGTAATCCATTCTATCCATAACTATGTAATGCCATGGATTATGTTTCATTTCTAAGCCTTTACTCAATGAGCACCAATGATCAATTTAGAATAATCACTTTAACTGGCCGATCAACTTGACATGTCCCCACTAAATCGTCCGTAACTTTTGATTTAGAGCTCAGAATGACATGAATCCAATGCCCACGTTAAGCTAGTTCAATTTTCTATATTGTGACAAAATTTGAGACCGAACTAGATACAACAAAGCATCCAAGTAATCCAATCTATCCCAAACCGCATGATGCCATAGATTATGCTTCATTTATAAGCCTTCACTCAATGAGTACCAATGATCAGTTTTGAATAATCGTCTTAACTGGTCGATCCACTTGACATGTCCTCATTAAATCGTCCGTAATTTTTTATTTAGAGCTCAGAATGATACAAATCCAATGCCCACGTTAAGCTAGCTCAATTTTCTATATTTTGACAAAATTAAAGACAAAATTTGCTTTGAAAAATCTTCCAAGTAATCAAATCTATCAAAAATTGTGTGATATCATGCATTATGCTTTATTTATAAGTCTTTACTTAATGAGCTCCAATCATCAGTTGAGAATCGTCACTTTAACTAACCGATCAACTTGACATGTCCGCAGTAAGTCGTCCGTAACTTTTGATTTATCGCTCAGAATGACACGAATTCAATACCTTCGTTAAGCTAGCTCAATGTTCTATAGTGTGACCAAATTTGAGACAGAAGTAGGTAAGACAAAGCATCCAAGTAATCCAATCTATCTCAAACTGGGTGATGCCATGAATTATGATTCATTTATAAGTCTTTACTCAATGCGCACCAATGATCAATTTAGAATAATCATATTAACTGGCCGATCAACTTGACATGTCCACACTAAATCGTCCATAAATTTTGATCTAGAGCTCAGAATGACATGAATCCAATGCCCACGTTAAGTTAGCTTAATTTTCAATATTTTGACAAAGTTTGAGATAGAAATAGAGATGAAAATGTGTCCAAGTAATCCCATCCAATCAAGCTACTTGATGTCATGCGTTATGATTTATTTATAAACCTTTACTTAATGAGCACCAATCATCAGTTTAGAATGATCACTTTAAATACCGATCAACTTCACATGTCTGCATTAAATCGTCCGTAACTTTTGATTTAGCGATCAGAATGACACGAATTCAATACCTACGTTAAGCTAGCTCAATGTTCTATATTGTGACCAAATTTGAGAGAGAACTCGATAAGTCAAACAGTCCAAGTAATCCAATATATCCCAAATTGTGTGATGCCATGCATTATGATTCATTTGTAAGCCTTTATTGAATGAGTACCAATGATCAGTTTAGAATAATCATATTAACTGGCCGATAACCTTGACATGTCCGCACTAAATCGTCCAAAATTTTTGATTTAGAGCTCAGGACAAGAATCCAATGCCCACGTTAAGCTAGGTCAATTTTCTATATACTGACTAAATTTGAGGTAGAAATAGAGACGAAAAAGCGTCTAAGTAATCCAATCTATCCAAACTACTTGATGTCATGCATTATTATTCATTTATAAACTTTTACTTAATGAGCACCAATGATCAATTTAGAATGATCATATTAACTTCATAATCAACTTGATATGTCTCCACTAAATCGTCCGTAACTTTTGATTTATAGCTCAGAATGACACGAATCCAATGCCCACGTTAATCTAATTCAATTTTCTACATTGTTACAAAATTTGAGATATAACTAGATTCGACAAAGCATCCAAGTAATCCAATCTATCCCAAACTGTGTGATGCCATGCAGTATGCTTTATTTATAAGCCTTTACTTAATGAGCACAAATGATCAGTTTAGAATAATTATATCAACTGGCCGATCAACTTGACATGTTCGCTCTAAATCGTCCATAAATTTTTATTTAGAGCTCTGAATGACACAGATCCAATGCCCACGTTAAGCTAGTTCAAATTTCTATATTGAGATGAAATTTGAGACAAAAATAGATACGAAAAAGCGTCTAAGTAATCCAATCTATCTAAAACTCTGTGATGTCATGCATTATGCTTCATTTATAAGCTTTTACTCAATGAGAACTAGTGATTAGCTTAGAATGATCATATTAAATGGCCAAGAACTTGAAATTTTTGCACTATTTCGTCTGTAACTTTTAATTTAGAGCTCAGAATAACACGAATCTAATGCTCACGTTATGCTAGCTTAGTTTACTATATTGTGACAAAAGTTGAGACAAAAATGGAGACAACAAAGTGTCCAAGTAATCTAATCTATCCAAACTGCGTTATGCCATGCATTATGCTTCATTTATAAACTTTTACTCAATAAGCAACAATCATCAGTTTCGAATGATAATTTCAACTGGCCAATCAGCTATACATGTCCGCAATAAATCGTCTGTAACTTTTGACTTAGAGCTCAAAATGACACGAATCCAATGTCCACGTTAAGCTAGCTCAATTTTATATCTTGTGATAAAATTTAAGACTAAAATTTATTCGACAAGGCCTCCAAGTAATCAAATCTATCCAAAACTATGTGATGTCATGCATTATGCTTCATTTATAAGCCTTGACTCAATGAGCAACAATGATCAGTTTAGGATGATCATTTTAACTGGCCGATCCACTTGACATGTCTGCACTAAATCATCCGTAATTTTTGATTTATAGCTTATAATAACACGAATCCAATGCCCACGTTAAGCTAGTTCAATTTTCTATATTGAGACAGAAATAGATAGGACAAAGCATCCAAGTAATGCAATATATCCAAAATTGTGTGATGTCATGCATTAAGCTTCTTTTATAATCTTTTACTCAATGAGCACCGATGATCAGTTTAGCATTATCATATTGACGGCTGATCAACCTGATATGTTCCCACTAAATCGTCCGTAACTTCTAATTTAGGGCTCTGAATAACACGAATCCAATGCTCACGTTAAGCTAGATCAGTTTATTATATTGTGACAAAAGTTTAGACAGAAATCAACATGAAAAGGCGTCCAAGTAATCCAATCTATCCCAAACTGCGTGATGCCATGCATTATACTTCATTTATAAGTTTTTACTCAATAAGCACCAATGATCAGTTTTGAATGTTAATTTTAACTAGCAAATCAGGTTGACATGTCCGCACTAAATCGTCCGTAATTTTTGAAATATAGCTCAGAATGACACGAATCTAATACCCACATTAACCTAGCTCAATTTTCTATATTGATAAAAAATTTTAGACTAAAATTGGTTCGAAAAGTCTTCCAAGTTAACAATCCAAAACTGCATGATGTCATGCATTATGCTTCATTTCTAAGCATTTACTCAATGAGCACCAGTGATCATTTTAGAATGATCATATTAATTGACCGATCAACTTGACATGTTTCCACTAAACTATCTGTAACTTCTGATTTATAGGTCATAATGACACGAATCCATGAGCACCAGTTATCAGTTTAGAATGATCATTTTAACTGGCTAATCAACTTGACATGGCTACACAAAATCGTGCGTAACTTTTGATTTTGAGCTCAGAAGCACACGAATCCAATGCCGACGTTAGGCTAGCTAAATTTTCTATAGTGTAACAAAATTTGAGACATAAATAGATACGACAAAGCATCCAAGTAATCCAATCTATCCATAACTGCGTGATGCCATGCATTATACTTCATTAATAAGCCTTTTCTCAATGAGCACCAATGATCAGTTAAGAATTATCACTTTACCTGGCCGATCAACTTGACATGTCCGCATTAAATTGTCCTTAACTTTTGATTTAGTGCTTAGAATAACACGGATCCAATGCACACGTTAAGCTAGTTAAATTTTCTATATTGTGACAAAATTTGATACATAACTAGATACGACAAAGCGTCCAAATAATCCAATCTATCCCAAACAGCGTGATTCCAAGCCTTTACTCAATGTGTACCAATGATCAGTTTTGAATAATCATATTAACTCGTCTATCAACTTGACATGTCTGCACTAAATCGTCCATAAATTTTGATTTAGAGCTTAGAATGAGACGAATCCAATGCCGATGTTAATCTAGCTCAATTTTCTATATTTTCACAAAATTTTAGACTAAATTTGCTTCGAAAAGTCCTCCAAGTAATCAAATCTATCAAAAATGTGTGATGTCATGCATTATTCTTCATTTGTAAGCCTGTACTCAATGAGTACCAATGATCAATTTAAAATGATCAATCTAACTGGCCGATCAACTTGACATATCTACAGTAAATTGTCAGTATCTTTTGATTTATAGCTCATAACGACCCAAATCAAATGCCCATGTTACGCTAGCTCAATTTTCTATATAGTGACAAAATTTAAGACATAAATAGATACGACAAAGCATCCAAATAATCCAATCTATCCCAAACTGCGAGATACCATGCATTCCTTTACTCAATGAGCACCAATGATCAGTTTAGAATGATCATTTTAACAGGATGATCATCTTGACATGTCCGCACTAAATCGTCCGTAACTTTTTATTTATAGCTTAGAATGACACGAATCCAATGCCCATGTTAAGCTAGTTAAATTTTCTATATTAAGGAAAAATTTGAGGCAAAAACTAGATACTATAATGCGTCGAAGTTATCCAAGCTATCCAATACTGCGTGATGTCATGCATTATGCTTCATTTATAAACATTTACTCAATGAGCACCAGTGATCAGTTTACAATGATAATACCAACTGGCCGATCAACTTGAAATGTTTGCACTAAATCGTCCGTAACTTTTGATTTCGAGCTCAGAATGACACGACTCCAGTTCCCACGTTTAGCTACCTCAATATTCTATATTGTGACAAAATTTGAGAAATAAATAGATACGACAAAATGTCCAAGTAATCTAATCTATCCCAAACTGCGTGAAGCCATGCATTATTCTACATTTATAAGCTTTTACTCCATGAGCACCAATGATAAGTTTAGAATGATCATTTTAACTAGCCGATGAACTTGACATGGCTGCACTAAATTGTTTGCATCTTTTGATTAGAGCTCCGAAACACACAAATCCAATGACCACGTTAACCAAGCTAAATTTCCTATAGTGTAACAAAATTTGAGACAGAAATATATATATATGGCAAAGTGTCCAAGTAATCTAATCTATCCATAACTATGTAATGCAATGCATTATGCTTCATTTCAAAGCCTTTACTAAATGAGCACCAATGATCAATTTAAAATGATCACTTTGACAGGCCGATAAACTTGACATGTCCCCACTAAATCGTCTGTAACTTTTGATTTAGAGCTCACAATGATACGAATCCAATGCCCACGTTAAGCTAGTTCAATTGTCTATATTGTGACAAAATTTGAGACCGAACTAGATATGACAAAGTGTCCAAATAATCCAATCTATCCCAAACAGCATGATGCCATAGATTATGCTTCATTTATAAGGTTTTACTCAATGAGTACAAGTGATCAGTTTAGAATGATCATTTAACTGGGTGATCATCTTGACATGTCTGCACTAAATCATCCATCACTTTTGATTTATGGCTTAGAATGACACGAATCCAATGCCACGTTAAGCTAGTTAAATTTTCTATATTGACGCAAAATTTGAGACAAAACTAGATACGACAATGCGTCCAAGTTATCTAAGCTATCCAAAACTGCGTGATGTCTTACATTATGCTTCATTTATAAGCATTTACTCAATGAATCACCAATGATCAGTTTACAATGATCATATCAACTGGGCGATCAACTTGACATGTTTGCACTAAATCGTCTGTAACTTTTGATTTAGAGCTCAGAATGACATGAATCCAGTGCCCACGTTCAGCTAGATCAATTTTCTATATTGTGACAAAATTTGAGAAATAAATTGATACGGCAAAGCGTCCAAGTAATCCAATCTATCCCAAACTTCGTGAAGCCATGCATTATTCTTCATTTATAAGCTTGTACTCCATGAGCACCAATGATAAGTTTAGAATGATCATTTTAACCATCCAATAAACTTGACATGGCTGCACTAAATCGTTCGCAGCTTTTGATTTAGAGCTCCGAAACACACGAATCTGATTCCCGCGTTAACCAAGCTAAAATTTTTATATTGTAACAAAATTTGAGACAGAAATAGATATGACAAAGCGTCCAAGTAATCCAATCTTTCCATAAATATGTAATTCCATACATTATGCTTTACTTCTAAGCCTTTATTAAATGAGCACCAATGATCAGTTTAAAATGATCACTTTATCATGCAGATCAACTTGACATGTCTAATCTAAATCGTCTGTAACTTTTGATTTAGAGCTCAGAATGACACGAATCCAATGCCCACTTTAAGCTAGTTCAATTTTCTATATTGTGAAAAAATTTGAGACAGGACTAGATACAACAAAGGGTCCAAATAATCCAATCTATCCCAAACAGTGGGATGCCATAGATTATGCTTCATTTATAAGCCTTTACTCAATGGATACCAATGATCAGTTTTGAATAATCATATTAACTTGTCAATCCTCTTCACATGTCTGCACTAAATCGACCCTAAGTTTTGATTTAGAGCTCAGAATAACATGAATCCAATGATTACGTTAAACTAGCTCAATTGTTTTTATATTTTTACAATATTTAAGACTAAATTTGCTTCGAAAAGTCCTCCAAGTAATCAAATATATACAAAACTGTGTGATGTCATGCATGACGTTTAATTTATAAGCCTTTACTAAATGAGTATGGATGATGAGTTTTTAATAATCATATTAACTGGTCGATCCACTTGACACGTCCTCACTAAATTGTTTGTAAATTTAGATTTAGAGCTCAGAATGACACGAATCCTATGCCCATGTTGAGCTAGCTCAATTTTCTATATTTGACAAAATTTAAGACTAAATTTGCTTCAAAAAGTCCTCCAAGTAATCAAATCTATCCAAAACTGTGTAATGTCATGCATTATGCTTCATTTATAAGCCTTTACTCAATGAGCACTAATGATCAGTTTAAAATGATCATTCTAATTAGTCGATCAACTTGACATATATGCACAAAATCGTCCGTAACTTTTGATTAATAGCTCATAATGGCACATATCCAATGCCCACGTTAAGATAACTCAGTTTTCTATATGGTGACAAAATTTAAGACACACATAGATACGACAAAGCGTTCAAGTAAACCAATTTGTCCCAAAGTGCGACATGCCATGCATTCCTTTACTCAATAAGCATCAATGATCACTTTACATTGATTAGCCTTCACTTAATAAGACAAAACTATATTCGACAAAGCGTGATGCCATGCATGATGCTTCATATATAAGCCTTCACTCAATGAGCACCAATGATTAGTTTAGAATAATCATATTAACTAGCCGATCAACTTGATATGTCCGCACTAAATCGTCTATAACTTTTGATTTATAGCTCAAAATGGCACGAATCCAATGCCCAGGTTAAGCAAGCTCAATTTTATATATTGAGAAAATTTTGAGACAGAAATCGATACAACAAAGCATCCGAGTAATCCAATCTATACCAAACTGTGTGATAACATGCATTATGCTTCATTGATAAACCTTTAGTCAATGAGCCCAATGATCAGTTCAGAATGACAATTTTAACTGTCCAATCAACTTGACATGCCTCCACTAAATCATCCGGAAATTTTGATTTATAGCTCAGAATGACACGAATCCAATGCCCACGTTAAGCTAGTTCAATTTTCTATATTGTGACAAAATTTGAGACAGAACTAGATACGACAAAGCCTCCAAGTAATCTAATCTATCCCAAACTGTCTGATGCCTTGCATTATGCATCATTTATAAGCTTTAACGCAATGAGCACCCACGATCAGTTTAGAATGATCACTTTAACTGGCCGATCAACTTGATATGTCTGCACTAAATCGTCCATAACTTTTAATTTGTAGCTCAGAATGACACGAATCCAATGCCCATGTTAAGCTAGTTCAATTTTCTATATTGTGACAAAATTTAAGACAGAACTAGATACCAAAATGCGTCTAAGTAATCCAATATATCACAAGCTGAGTGATGCCATGCATTATGCTTTATTTATAAGCCTTTACTCAATGAGCACCAATGATCAGTATAGAATGATCACTTTAACTGGCCGATTAACTTGACATGTCCGCACTAAATCGTCCGTAACTTTTGATTTGGAGCTAAGAATGAAACGAATCCAATGCCCACGTTAAACTAGTTCAATTTTCAATATTGTGACAAAAGTTTAGACAGAACTAGATACGACAAAGCATTCAAATAATCCAATCTATTCCAAAATGTGAGATGCCATAGATTATGCTTAATTTATAAGCTTTTACTCAAAGAGTACAAATGATCAGTTTTGAATAATTATATTAACTTGTCGATCCACTTGACATGTCCACACTAAATCGTTTGTAAATTTTGATTTAGAGCTCAGAATGACACGAATCTAGTACCCACGTTAAGCTAGCTCAATTTTCAATATTTTGACAAAATTTAAGACTAAATTTTCTTCGAAAAGTCCTCCAAGTAATCAAATCCATCTAAAACTATGTGATGTCATGCATTATGCTTCATTTATAAGCTTTTACTCAATGAGTACCAATGATCAATTTTGAATAATCATATTAATTTGTAGATCCACTTGACATGTCCGCACTAAATCGTCCGTAAATTTTGATTTAAAGCTCAGAATGACACGAATCCAATGCCCACGTTAAGCTAGCTCAATTTTCTATATTTTGTCAAAATTTAAGACAGAACTAGATACGACAAAGCATCCAATTAATCCAATCTATCCCAAACTGTGTGATGCCTTGCATTATGCATCATTTATAAGCCTTTACGCAATGAGCACCCACGATCAGTTTAGAATGATCACTTTAACTGGCCGATCAACTTGATATGTCTGCACTAAATCGTCCATAACTTTTAATTTATAGCTCAGAATGACACGAATCCAATGCCCATGTTAAGCTAGTTCAATTTTCTATATTGTGACAAAATTTAAGACAGAACTAGATACGAATATGCGTCTAAGTAATCCAATATATCCCAAGCTGAGTGACGCCATGCATTATGCTTTATTTATAAGCCTTTACTCAATGAGCACCAATGATCAGTATAGAATGATCATTTTAACTAGCTGATTAACTTGACATGTCCGCACTAAATCGTCCGTTACTTTTGATTTAGAGCTAAGAATGAAACGAATCCAATGCCCACGTTAAACTAGTTCAATTTTCAATATTGTGGCAAAATTTTGGACAGAACTAGATACGACAAAGCATTCAAATAATCCAATCTATTCCGAAATGCATGATGCCATAGATTATGCTTAATTTATAAGCCTTTACTCAATGAGTACAAATGATCAGTTTTCAATAATCATATTAACTTGTCGATCCACTTGACATGTCCACACTAAATCGTTTGTAAATTTTATTTAATGCTCAGAATGACACAAATCTAGTACCCACGTTAAGCTAGATCAATTTTCTATATTTTGACAAAATTTAAGACTAAATTTTCTTCGAAAAGTCCTCCAAGAATCAAATCCATCTAAAACTGTGTGATGTCATATATTATGCTTCATTTGTAAGCTTTTACTCAATGAGTACCAATGATCAATTTTAAATAATCATATTAATTGGTAGATCCACTTGACATGTCCGCACAAAATCGTCCGTAAATTTTGATTTAAAGCTCAGAATGACACGAATCCAATGCCCACGTTAAGCTAGCTCAATTTTCTATATTTTGTCAAAATTTAATAATAAATTTGCTTCGAAAAGTCCTCCAAGTAATCAAATCTATCCAAAACTGTGTGATGTCAAGGATTATGCTTCATTTATAATCCTTTTCTCAATGAGCACCAATGATCAGTTTAAAATGATCATTTTAACTTGGCGATCAACTTGACATATCTGCACTAAATCATCCGTAACTTTTGATTTATAGCTCATAATGACACAAATCCAATGCCTACGTTAAGCTAGATCAATTTTCTATATTGTGTCAAAATTTAAGAGAGAAGTGGATACAATAAAACATCCAATTAATCCAATCTATTCCGAACAGCGAAATGCCATGCATTCCTTTACTCAATATGCACCAATGATAAGTTTAAATTGAACGTTTTAACTAGCTGATCAACTTGACATTTTTGTACTTAATTGTCCGTAACTTTTGATTTATAGCTTAGAATCACATGAATCTAATGCCCACGTTAAACTAGTTCAATTTTCTTTATTGTGACAAAATTTGAGACAAAACTAGATACGACAAAGCATCCAAGTATTACAATCTATCCCAAACTGTGTGATGCCATGCGTTATGCTTCATTTATAAGCCTTCACTCAATGAGCACCAATGATCAGTTTAGAATAATCATATTAACTGGCCGATCAACTTGACCTGCCCACACGAAATTGTCTGTAAATTTTGATTTATATCTCAAAATGAAACGAATCCAATGTCCACGTTAATCTATCTCAATTTTCTATATTGAGACAAAATTGAGAGAGAAATAGATACGACAAAACATCCAAGTAATCCAATCTATCCCAAACTGCGTGATGCTATGCATTATGCTTCATTTATAAGCCTTTACTCAATGAGCACCAATGATCAGTTATGTATGATAATTTTAACTCGCTGACCAATTTGACATTTTTGCACTAAATTGTCCGTAACTTTTGATTTATAGCTCAAAATAACACGAATCCAATGCCCACATTAAGCTAGTTCAATTTTCTATATTGAGAAAAAATTTGATACAAAAATAATTACGACAAAGCATCAAAGTTATCTAAGCTATCCAAAAATGTGTGATGTCATCATTATGCTTCATTTATAAGCATTTACTCAATGAGCACCAATGATTAGTTTAAAATGATCATATTAACTGGCCGTTTAACTTGACATGTTTGCACTAAATCGTCCGTAACTTTTGATTTAGAGCACAGCCTGACACTAATCCAATGCACACGTTAATCTAGGTTAATATTCTATATTGTGACAAAATTTGGGACAGAAATAGACACGACAAAGCGTCCAAGTAATCCAATATATCCCAAACTGCATGATGCCTTGCATTATTCTTCATTTATTAACTTTTTTACTCAATGAGCACCAATGATCAATTTAGAATGATCATTTTAACTGGCCGATCAACTTGACATGGCTCCACTAAATCATCCGTAACTTTTGATTTATGGCTCAGAATGACACGAAACCAATCCCCACATTAAGCTAGTAATTTTTTCTATATTGTGACAAAATATGAGACAGAACTAGATATGACAAAGGGTCCAAGTAATCCAATCTATCATAAACCACGTGATGCCATGCGTTATGCTTCATTTATAAGCCTTTACTCAATGAGTACCCACGATCAGTTCAGTATAATCATATTAACTAGCGATCCACTTGACATGTCAGCAATAAATCGTCTATAAATTTTGATTTAGAGCTCTGAATGAAACTAAACCAATGCCCATGTTAAGTTCGCTCAATTTTCTATATTGAGGAAAATTGAGAGAGAAATAGCTACGACAAAGCGTCCAAGTAATCCTATCTATCCCAAACTGTGTGACGCTATGCATTATGCTTCATTTATAAGCCTTTACTCAATGAGCACCAATGATCAGTTATGTATGATAATTTTAACTGGCCGACCAATTTCACATTTCTGCACTAAATTATCTGTAACTTTTGATTTATAGCTCAAAATGACACGAATCCAATGCCCACATTATGCTAGTTCAATTTTCTATATTGAGAAAAAATTGATACAAAAATAATTACGACAAAGCATCAAAGTTATCTAAGCTATCCAAAAAATGTGTGATGTCATCATCATACTTCATTTATAAGCATTTACTCAATGAGCACCAATGATCAGTTTAGAATGATCATATTAACTGGTTGTTCAACTTGACATGTTTGTACTAAATCATCCGTAACTTTTGATTTAGAGCTCAGACCGACACTAATCTAATGCACACGTTAAGCGAGCTAAATATTCTATATTGTGACAAAATTTGGGACAGAAATAGATACGACAAAGTGTCCAAGTAATCCAATATATCCCAAACTGCATGATGCCTTGCATTATTCTTCATTTATAAGCTTTTACTCAATGAGCACCAATGATCAGTTTAGAATGATCATTTTAACTGGCCGATCAACTTGACATGGCTGCACTAATTCATCTGTAACTTTTGATTTATGGCTCAGAATGACACGAATCCAATGCCCACATTAAGCTAGTAATTTTTTCTATATTGTGACAAAATATGAGGCAGAACTAGATATGACAAAGGGTCCAAGTAATCAAATTTATCCTAAACCGCGTGATGCCATGCATTATGCTTCATTTATAAGCCTTTACTCAATGAGTACCCGCGATCAGTTCAGTATAATCATATTAACTGGCGATCCACTTGACATGTCAGCAATAAATCATCTGTAAATTTTGGATTTAGAGCTCCGAATGAAACGAATCAATTGCCTACGTTAAGTTAGCTCAATTTTCTATATTTTGACAAAATTTTAGACAGAACTAGATACTACAAAGCGTCTAAGTAATCCAATCTATCTCAAACCGCATGATGCCATGCATTATGCTTCATTTATAAACCTTTACTCAATGAGTACCAGTGATCAGTTTTGAATAATCATATTAACTCGCCGATCCACTTGACATGTCCGCACTAAATCGTGCGTAAATTTTGATTTAGAACTTAGAATAACACGAATCCAATACCCACGTTAACCTAGCTCAATTTTCTATATTTTTACGGAATTTGAGATAGAAATAGAGACGACAAAGCATACAAGTAATCGAGTCTATCCAAACTGCTTGATACCATGCTTTATGCTTCATTTATCAGCCTTCACTTAATGAGCACCATTGATCAGTTTAGAATGATCACTTAACTGGCTGATCGACTTGACATTTCCGCACTAAATTGTCCGTAACTTTTGATTTAAAACTCAGAATGACCTGAATCAAATGCTGACGTTAAGCTAGCTCAATTTTCTATATTGTGACAAAAACTTGTGACAGAAATAGATACGACAAAGCGTCCAAATAATCCAATCTATCCCAAACCGCATAATGTCATGCATTATGCTTCATTTATAAGCCTTTTCACAATGAGTTTCGATGATCAGTTTTGAATAATCATATTAACTCGCCGATCCACTTGACATGTCCGCACTAAATCATTCGTAAATTTTGATTTAGAACTCAGAATGACACGAATCCAATACCAACACTAATTAGCTCAAATTTCTATATTTTGACAAAATTTGAGATAGAAATAGACACGACAAGGCATCCAAGTAATCCAGTCTATCCCAAATTGCGTGATAACATGCTATGTGCTTCATTTATAAGCATTTACTTAATGAGCACAAGTGATCAGTTTAGAATGCTCACTTTAACTGGCCGATCAACTTGACATGTACGCACTAAATCGTCCACAACTTTTGATGTACAACTCAGAAATACATGAATCCAATGTGCACATTAAACTAGCTCAATTATTTATTTTGTAACAAAATTGAAGACACAATTGGATACGACAAAGCGTCCAAGTAATCCAATTTATCCCAAACTGAATGATGCCATGCATTATGCTTCATTTATAAGCCTTTCCACAATGCATACAATTGATTAGTTTAGAATAATCATTTTAAATAGCTGATCCACTTGACATGTCCCCACTAAATCATCCGTAAATTTTTGACTTAGAGCTCAGAATGATACGAATCCAATGCCCACATTAATCTAGATCAAATTTCTATATTTTGATAAAATTTGAGATAGAACTTGAGACGGCAAAGCGTCCAAGGAATCCACTCTATCTCAAACCGTGTGATGCCATGCATTACCCTTCATTTATAAGCCTTTACTCAATGAGTACCAATGATTAGTTTTGATTAATCATATTAACTGGCCGATCTACTTGACATGTCCGCACTAAATCGTCCATAACTTTTGATTTAGAGCTCAGAATGACACGAATCCATTGCCCACATTAAGCTAGCACAATTTTCAATATTGTAACAAAATTTGAGGCAGAAATACTCGACAAAGCGTCCAAGTAATCCAATCTATCCTAAACTGCGTGATGCTATGCATTATGCTTCATTTATAAGCCTTTATTCAATGAGCGCCAATGATAAGTTTAGAATCATCATTTAACTGGCCGATCCACTTAACATGGTTGTACTAAGTTGTCCATAACTTTGTTTTATCGCTCAGAATGACACGAATCCAACGCTCAGGTTAAGCTAGTGCAATTTTCTATATTGTGACAAAATTTGAGACAGAGTTAGATACGACAAAGCGTCCAAGTAATCCATCCATCCCAAACCACGTGAAACCATGCATTATCCTTTATTTATAACCCTTTACAAAATGCGTATCAACAGTTAGTTTAGAATAATCATACTAACTGGCCGATCCACTTGACATGTCCACACTAAATCGTCGGTAAATTTTGATTTAGAGCTCTGTATGACACGAATCCAATGGCCATATTATTCTAGCTCAAATATCTATATTTTGAAAAAATTTGAGAGAGAACTACATACGAAAAAGCATCCAAGTAATCCGCTCTAACCCAAACCGCGTGATGCCATGCATTATCCTTCATTTATAAGCCTTTACTCAATGAGTAACAATGATCAGCTTTGAACAATCATATTAACTGGTCATTCCACTTGACATATTTGCACTAAATCGTCCGTAAATTTTGATTTATAGCCCTGAATTACACGAATCCAATGCCCACGTTAAGCTAGCTCAATTTTTTATATTTTAACAAAAGTTGAGACAGAAATAGAGATGACAAAGCATCCAATCGCTTGATGCCATGCTTTATACTTCATTTCTAAGCTTTTACTTAATGAGCACCAATGATCAGTTTAGAATAATCATATTAACTGGATGATCAACTTAACTTGTCCACACTAAATCGTCTATAACTTTTGATTTATAGGTCAGAATGACACTAATCCAATACCCACGTTAATCAATCTCAATTTTCTAAATGGCCAATCAACTTAACATGTCTGCACTAAATCGTGCGTAACTTTTGATTTAGGGCTCTGAAACAAAAAAATCCAATGTACACGTTAAGCTAGCTCAATATTCTATAGTGTAACAAAATTTGAGTTATAAATAAATACGGCAAAGTGTCCAAGTAATCCAATCTAACCTAAACTGTGTGATGCCATGCATTATGCAACATTTATAAGCCTTTATTCAATGCGCACCAATGATCAGTTTACAATGATCAGTTTAGAATTATTACTTTAACTGGCCGATTAACTTGACATGTGCGCACTAAATCGTCAGTAACTTTTGATTCAGATCTTAGAATGACACGAATCGAGTTCCCACGTTAAGCTAGCTCAATTTTCTATATTGTGACAAAACTTGATACAGAAATAGATACGATAAAGCATCTAAGTAATCCAGTTCAACCTAACTGCGTGATCCCATACATTATTTTTCATTTATAAGCTTTTATTCAATGAGCATCAATGATCAGTTTATAATGGTCATTTTAACTCGCCGATCAACTTGTCATGTCTGCACTAAATCGTGCATAACTTTTTATTTATAGCACAGAATGACATGAATCCAATGCCCACATTTAGCTATTTCAATTTTCTATATTTTGACAAAATTGGAGACAGAAGAAGAGATGACAAAGTGTCCGAGTAATTCAATCTATCCCAAACTGCGTGATGTAATGCCTTATGATTCATTTATAAGCCTTTACTTAATGAGCACCAATGATCATTTTAGAATGATCATTTTAATACGCCGATCAACTTGATATGTCACAGTAAATCATCCATAACTTTTGATTTAGAGCTCAGAAAGATAGGAATCCAATACCCACGTTAAGCTAGCTCAATTTTCTATGTTTTGACAAAATTTGAGAAAGAAATAGATACGACAAAGCATCGAAGTAATCAATCTGTCCCAAATTGTGTGAGGCCAAGCTTTACGCTTCATTTATATCCTTTACTTAATGAGCACCAATGGTCAGTTTAGAATGATCACTTGAACTGATCGATCAACTTGACATGTCCCCACTCAATAGTCCATAACTTTTGATTTAGCGCTCAGAAACACATGAATCCAATGCCCACATTAAGCCAACTCAATTTTGTATAATGTAACAAAATTTGAGACAGAAATAGATACGACAAAGCGTCCAAATAATCCAATCTATCCAAACTGTGTGATACCATGCATTATGCTTCATTTATAAGCCATTACTTAATGAGCATCAATGATCAGTTTAGAATGATCACTTTAACTGGCCGATCAATTTGACATGTCCGCACTAAATCGTCCGTTACTTTTGATTTAGAGCTCAGAATGACACAAATCCAATGCCCACTTTAATCTAGCTCAATTTTCTATATTGTGACAAAATTTGAGATAGAAATAGATACGGCAAAGCGTCCAAGTAATACAGTCCATCCCAAACTGCGTGATGCCATGCATTATTCTTTATTTATAAGTTTTTACTCAATAAGCACAAAATATCAGTTTTGAATGATCATTTTAACTGGCCGATCGATTTGACATGTTTGAAGTATATCGTCCATAACTTTTGATTTATAGCTCAGAATGACACAAATCAATTGTCCACATTATGCTAGTTCACTTTTCTATATTGTGACAATATTTGAGACAGAACAAGATATGACCAAGCGTCCAAGTAATCCAATCTATCCCAAATTGCGGGATACCAAGTATTATGCTCCATTTATAATCCTTTAGTCAAGGAGCACCAATGATCATTTTAGATAATCACTTTAACTAGCCGATCAACTTGACATGTCCGCACTAAATCGTGCGTAACTTTTGATTTAAAACTTAGAATGAAAGAAATCCAATGCTCACGTTAACCTAGTTCAATTTTTTATATTATGACAAAATTTGAAACAGAACTAGATGAGACAAAGCATCCCAGTAATCCAATCTATCCCAAATTACGTGATGTCATGCATTATACTTCATTTATAAGCCTTTACTCAATGAGCACCAATGATCACTTCAGATTGATCACTTTAAATGGCAGATCAACTTGACATATCCGCATTAAAACGTTTGTAAATTTTGATTTAGATCTCAGAATGACAAGAATCCAATGCCAACGTCAAGCTAGCTCAATTTTCTATATTGTGACAAAATTTGAGACATAAATAGATACAACAAACCATCCAATTAATCCACTCCATCCCAAACTGCATGATGCCATGAATTATTCTTCATTTATAGGCCTTTACTCAATTAACACCAATGATCAGTTTAGAATGATCATTTTAACTAGCCGATCAACTTGACATATCCGTAACTTTTGATTTAGAGCTCAGAATGACACAAATCCAATACCCACGTTAAGCTAGCTCAATTTTCTATATTTTGACAAAATTTGTGACAAAATAAGAGACGACAAAGCATCCCAGTTATCCAATCTATCCAAACTACTTGATGCCATGCTTTATGCTTCATTTATAGGCCTTTACTTAATGAGCACCAATGATCTGTTTTGAATGATCACTTTAACTAGCCACTCAACTTGACATGTCCGCACTAAATCATCTGTAACTTTTGATTTATAGCTCAGAATGACACTAATCCAATGCCCACATTAGGCTAGCTCAGTTTTCTATATTGTAACCAAATTTTAGAGAAAAAGAGATACAACAAAGCGTCCAAGTAATCCAATCTATCCAAAATTGTGTGTTGCCATGCAATATGCTTGATTTATAAGCCTTTACTCAATGAGAACCAATGATCTGTTTAGAATAATCATATAAACTAGCCGATCAACTTGACATGTCTGCACTAAATCGTCCGTCACTTTTGATTTAAAGCTTAGAAACAAACAAATCCAATGCCCACGTTAAGCAATCTCAATGATCTATAGTGTAACAAAATTTGGGACAGAATATAGATACGACAAAGCGTTCAAGTAATCCAAACCATCCCAATTTGTTTCATGCCATGCATTATTTTTCATTTATAAGCTTTTACTCAATGAGACCAGTGATCAGTTTAGAATAATCATTTTAACTGGCCGATAACCTTGACATGTCTCCACTAAATCGTCTATATGTTTTGATTTATATCTCATAATGACACAAATCCAATGCCCACATTAAGCTTGTTGAATTTTCTTTATTGTGACAAAGTTTGAGACAGAACTAGATACGATAAAACATCCAAATAATCCAATCTATCCCAAACTCCGTGATACCATACATTATGGTTCATTTATAAACCTTTACTCAATGAGCACCAATGACCAGTTCAAATTAATCATATTAACTGGCCAATCAACTTAACATGTCCACAATAAATCATCCATAACTTTTGATTTATAGATCAGAATAACATGAATCCAATGCCCAAGTAATCCAATCTATCCAAAATTGTGTGATGCCATGCATTATCCTTTATTTATAAGCCTTTACCCAATGAGAACCAACGATGACTTTAGAACAATCATATGAACTGGCCGATCAACTTGACTGGTTCGCTCTAAATCGTCCGTAACTTTTGATTTAAAGCTTAGAAACACACGAATCCAATGGCCACGTTAAGCTAGATAATTTTTTATATTTTGATAAAATTTGAGACAGTAGTAGAGACGACAAAGCGTCCAAGTAATCCAATCTATATCAAATTGCGTGCTGCCATGCTTTATGCTTCATTTATAAGCCTTTACTTAATGAGCACCAATGATCAATTTAAAATGATCACTTTAATTAGCAATAACCTTGACATGTCCGCACTAAATCGTCCGTACCATTTTTATTTAGAGCTTAGAGTGACAAAAATCCAATGCTCACGTTAAACTAGCTCAATTTTCAATATTGTCACAAAATTTGAGACATAAACAGATACGGCAAAGAGTCCAAGTAATGGAGTCCATTTCAAAATGCGTGATGCCATGTATTATTTTTCATTTATAAGCCTTTACTCAATGAGCACCAATGATCAGTTTATAATGACCATTTTAACTGGCCATTCAAACCTGTCATGTCTGCACTAAATCATCCATAACATTTAATTTATAACTCAGAATGACACGAATCCAATGCCGACATTAAGCTAGTTCAACTTTCTATATTGTGACAAACTTTGAATCCCAACTAGATACGATAAAGCATCCATGTAATCCAATCTATCAAAAACTGTGTCATGCCATGCCTTATGCTTCCTTTATAAGCCTTTACTCAATGTGCACCACTGATCAGTTTAGAATGATCATTTTAACTCGCCAATCAGCTTGACATATCCGCATTAAATCGTCCGTAACTTTTTATTTAGAGTTCAGAAACACACGAATCCAATCCCACGTTATGCTAGCTCAATTTTCTATCGTGTTACAAAATTTGAGACAAAAATAGATACGACAAAGCATACAAGTAATCTTATCTATCCAAAACTTTGTGAAATCAGGTATTATGCTTCATTTATAAGCCTTTACTTAATGAGCACCATTGATCAGTTTAAAATGATCATTTTTACTTGCCAATCAACTTGACATGTCCGTACTAAATCGTGTGTAACTTTTGATTTAGAGCTTGGAATGACACGTATCCAAGCCCACGTTAAGGTGGCTCTGTTTTCTATATTGTAACAAAATATGAGACATGATTAGATAAGACAAAGCGTCCAAATAATGCAATCTATCCGAATTTGTGTGATGCCATGCATTATGCTTCATTTATAAGCCTTTACTTAATGAGCACCAACGATCAGTTTAGAATGATCACTTTAACTGGCCGATCAACTTGGCATGTCCGCACAAAATCGTCCGTTACTTTTGATTTATAGCTCACCATGACACGAATACAATGCCCACTTTAAGCTAGCTCTATTTTCTATATTGAGTTGAGACAGAAATAGATACGACAAAAGGTTCAAGTAATCCAGTCCATCCATAACTGCGTGATGCCATGCATTATTCTTCATTTATAAGCTTTTACTCAATGAGCACCAACGATCAGTTTAGAATGATATTTTTAACTGGCCTATCAACTTGACATGTCTACACTATATCGCTCAAAGTTTTTGATTTATAGCTCAGAATGATACGAATCAGTTGCCCACATTAAGCTAGTTCCATTTTCTATATTGTGAAAAAGTATGATACAGAACTAGATATGACAAAACGTCCAAGTAATCCAATCTATCACAAACTGCGTGTTGCCATGCATTATGCTTCATTTTAAAGCCTTTACTCGATTAGCACCAGTGATCAGTTTAGAATGATCACTTTAACTGGCCGATCAACTTGACTTGTCCCCACTAAATCGTGTCTAACTTTTGATTTAGAGTTAGGAATGATAAGAATCCAATGCCAATGTTACGCTAACTCAATATTTTATGCTATGAGAAAATTTGAGATAGGAAAAGATATGATAAATTGTCCAAGTAATCCAATCCATCCCAATCTGCGTGATGTAATGCATTATTTTCCATTTATAAGCTATTACTCAATGAGCACCAATGATTAGTTGAAAATGATAATTTTAACTGGCCAATCAACTTGTCATGTATAGTCTAAATCGTTCATAAATTTTTATTTATAGCTCAGAATGACACGAATCTTATATAAACATTAAGCTAGTTAAATTTTCTATAATTTGAGAAATTTTGAAATAGAACTAGATATGATAAAGCGTACAAGTAATCCTATCTATCCAAAACTTTGTGAAATCAGGCATTATGCTTCAGTTATAAGTATTTACTCAATGAGCACCATTGATCAGTTTAAAATTATCGTTTTTACTTGCCAACCAACTTGACATGTCTGCAATAAATCGTGTGTAACTTTTGATTTAGAACTTAGAATGACACGAATCCAATGCCCATGTTAATGTAGCTCAGTTTTCTATATTGTAACAAAATATGAGACATAATTAGATAAGACAAAGCGTCCAAGTAATCCAATCTATCCGAAATTGTGTGATGCCATGGATTATGCCTCATTTATAAGCCTTTACTCAATGAGAACCAATGATCAGTTTTGACAAAATTTGAGACAGGAGTAGACACGACAAAGCGTCCAAGTAATCCAATCTATATCAAATTGCGTGATGCCATGCATTATGCTTCATTTATAAGCCTTTACTTAATGAGCACCGATGATCAATTTAGAATGATCACTTTAACTAGCCGATCAACTTGACATGTCCTCACTAAACCGTCCATACCTTTTTTTATTTAGAGCTCAGAGTGAAAAAAATCTAATGCTCACGTTAAACTAGCTCAATTTTCAATATTGTCACAAAATTTGAGACATAAATAGATACGACAAAGGGTCCAAGTAATGGAATCCATTTCAAAATACGTGATGCCATGTATTATTTTTCATTTATAAGCCTTTACTCAATGAGCACCAATGATCAGTTTAGAATGATCATTTTAACTGGCCATTAAACTTGTCTTGTATGTACTAAATCATCCATAACATTTGATTTATAGCTCAGGATGACACGAATCCAATGTTCACATTAAGCTAGTTCAACTTTCTATATTGTGACAAAATTTGAATCCCAACTAAGTACGATAAAGCGTCCGTGTAATCCAATCTATCAAAAACTGTGTGATGCCATGCCTTATGCATCCTTTATAAGCCTTTACACAATGAGCACCAATGATCAGTTTAGAATGATCATTTTAACTCGCCAATCAGCTTTACATATCGGCATTAAATCGCCCGTAACTTTTTATTTAGAGTTCAGAAACACACGAATCCAATGCCCACGTTAATCTAGCTCAATTTTCTATAGTGTTACAAAATTTGAGTCAGAAATAGATACGGCAAAGCGTCCAAGTAATCCAATCTATCCAAAACTGTGTGATGCCATGCATTATGCTTCATTTATAAGCCTTTACTCAATGAGCACCAACAATCAGTTTAGAATGATCACTTTAACTGGCCGATCAACTTGGCATGTCCGCACTAAATCGTCCGTTACTTTTGATTTAGAGCTCATAATGACTCGAATCCAATGCCCACTTTAAGCTAGCTCTATTTTCTATATTAACACAAAATTTGAGATAGAAATAGATACGACAAAGGGTTCAAGTAATCCAGTCCATCCATAACTGCGTGATGCCATGCATTATTCTTCATTTATAAGTTTTGACTCAATGACCATCAACGATCAGTTTAGAATGATATTTTTTACTGGCCTATCAACTTGACATTTCTGCACTATATCGCCCAAAGTTTATTATTTATAGCTCAAAATGATACGAATCAATTTCCCACATTAAGCTAGTTCCATTTTCTATATTGTGACAAAGTTTGATATAAAACTAAATATGCAAAGCGTCCAGGTAATCCAATTTATCACAAACTGCGTGTTATCATGCATTATGCTTCATTTAAAAGCCTTTACTCAATGAGCACCAATGATCAGTTTAGAATGAACACTTTAACTGGCCGATCAACTTAACATGTCCCCACTTACTCGTCTCTAATTTTTGATTTAGAGCTAAGAATGACATGAATTCAACGCCCACGTTAAGGTAGCTCAGTTTTCTATATTGTAACAAAATTTGAGACATAAATAGATAAGACAAAACGTTCAAGTAATCCAATCTATCCAAAATTGTGTGATGCCATGCATTATCCTTTATTTATAAGCCTTTACTCATTGACAACCAATGATCAGTTTAGAATAATCATATGAACTGGCCGTTCAACTTGACTGGTTTGCACTACATCGTCCGTAACTTTTGATTCAAAGCTTAGAAACTCACGAATCCAATGCCCACGTTAAGATAGATAATTTTTTATATTTTGACAAAATTTGAGACAGCAGTAGAGACGACAAAGCATCCAAGTAATCCAATCTATATCAAATTGCGTGATGCCATGCTTTATGCTTCATTTATAAGCCTTTACTTAATGAGCACCAATGATCAATTTAGAATGATCACTTTAACTAGCCGATCAAGTTGACATGTCCGCACTAAATGGTCCGTACCTTTTTTATTTAGAGCTAGGAGTGACAAAAATCCAATGCTCACGTTAAACTAGCTCAATTTTCAATATTGTTACAAAATTTGAGACATAAATAGATACAACAAAGAGTCCAAGTAATGGAGTCCATTTCAAAATGCGTGATGTCATGTATTATTTTTCATTGATAAGCCTTTACTCAATGAGCACCAATGATAAGTTTAGAATGATCATTTTAACTGGCCATTCAACTTGTCATGTCTGCACTAAATCATCCATAACATTTGATTTATAGCTCAGAATGACACGAATCCAACGCCCACATTAACATAGTTCAACTTTATATATTGTGAAAAACTTTGAATCCCAACTAGATACAATAAAGCGTCCATGTAATCCAATCTATCAAAAAATGTGTGATGCAATGCCTTATGCTTCATTTATAAGCCTTTACTCAATGAGCACCAATGATCAGTTTAGAATGATCATTTTAATTCGCCAATCAGCTTGACATATCCGCATTAAATCATCCGTAACTTTTTATTTAGAGTTCATAAACACACGAATCCAATGCCCACGTTAAGCTAGCTCAATTTTCTATAGTGTTACAAAATTTGAGACAGAAATAGATACGACAAAGCATACAAGTAATCCTATCGATCCAAAACTTTGTGAAATCAGGCATTATACTTCATTTATAAGCCTTCACTCAATGAGCACCATTGATCAGTTTAAAATGGTCATTTTTACTTGCCAATCAACTTGACATGTCCGCACTAAATCGTGTGTAACTTTTGATTTAGAGCTCAGAATGACACGTATCTAAGCCCACGTTAAGGTAGCTCAGTTTTCTATATTGTAAAAAAATATGAGACAGGATTAAATAAGACAAAGCGTCCAAGTAATCCATTCTATCCAAAATTGTGTGATGCCATGCATTATGCTTCATTTATAAGCGTTTACTCAATGAGCACCAGCGATCAGTTTAGAATGATCACTTTAACTGGCCGATCAACTTGACATGTTTGCACTATATCGTTCATAACTTTTGATTTATAGGTCAGAATGAATTGGAAAAATTTCCCACATTAAGCTACTTCAATTTTCTATATTGTGACAAATTTTGAGACTGAAATAGATACGACAAAGCGTCCAATTAATCCAATCTATCCAAAACTGCGTGATGCGATGTATTATACTTCATTTATAAGCCTTCACTCAATAAGCACCAATGATCAGTTTATAATGATCACTTTAACTGGCCGATCAACTTGACATGTCCGCACTAAGTCGTTCTTAACTTTTGATTTAGAGCTAAGAATGACACGAATCCAATGTCCACGTTAATCTAGCTCAATTTTTGATATTGTGACAAAACTTGAGATAGAAATAGATATGAAAAAGCGTACAAGTAATCCAATCCATCCCAAACTGTATGATGCCATGCTTTATGCCTCATTTATAAGCCTTACTTAATGAGCACTAATGATCAGTTTAGAACGATCATTTTAACTGGCCGATCAACTTGACACATCCGCACTAACTCGTCAATAACTTTTGATTTAAACCTCAGAAGCACACGAATCCAATGCCCACGTTAAGCTAGCTCAATTTTCTATAGGTTATAAAAATTTGAGACAGAAATAGATAAGACAAAGCATCCAAGTAATCAAATCTATCGAAAACTGTGTGATCCCTTGCATTATGCTTCATTTATAATCCTTTACTCAATCAGCAGTAATGATCAGTTTAGAATGATCACTTTAACTGGCCGATCAATTTGACATGTTCGCAGAAAATCGTCTGTGACTTTTGATTTAGAACTCAGAATGATGCGAATCAAATGCCGACTTTAAGCTAGCTCAATTTTCTATATTGTGATAAAATTTAAGACAGAAATATATTCGACAAAGCGTCCAAGTAATCCATCCTTCCCTAAGTGTCTGATGCCATGCGTTATTTTTCATTTATAAGCTTTTACTCAATGAGCACTAATGATCAGTTTAGAATGATCATTTTAATTAGCCGATCAACTTGTCATGTATACACTAAATCATCCATAACTTTTGATTTATAGCTCAGAATGACACGAATCAATTGCCTACATTAAGCTTGTTCAATATCCTATATTGTCACAAAAATTTGAAACAGAACTAGATACGACAAAGTGTACAAGTAATCTAATCTATCTCAAACTGCGTGATGCCAGGCTTTATGCCTCATTTTTAAGCCTTACTTAATGAGCACCAATGATCAGTTTAGAATGATCATTTTAACTCGCCAATCAACTTGACATGTCCGCACTAAATGGTCCGTAACTTCTGAGTTAGAGCTCAGAAACACACGAATCCAATGCCCACATTAAACTAGCTCAATTTTCTACAGTGTAACAAAATTTGAGAAAGAACTAGATACAACAAAGCATCCAAGTAATCCAGTCAATCCCAAACTGCGTGATGCCATGCATTATTCTTCAATTATAAGCTTTTACTCAATGAGCACCAATGATCAGTTTAGAATGATCATTTTAACTCGCCGATCTACTTGACATGTCTGCACTAAATCGTCCATAACTTTTCATCTGTAGTTCAGAAGTGACACGAATACAATGCCCATACTAAACTAGTTCAATTTTCTATATTGTGACAAAATTTGAGACATAAATAAATAAGACGAAGCGTCCAAGTAATCCAATCAATCCCATACTGCATGATGCCATGCATTATTTTTCATTTATAAGCTTTTATTCAATGAGCACCAATGATCAGTTTAGAATAATCATATTAGCTGGCCGATCAACTTGACATGTCCACCCTAAATAGTCCATAACTTTTGATTTATAGCTTAGAATGACGCAAATCCAATATCCACGTTAAGCATACTCAATTTACTATATTTTGACAAAATTTGAGATAGAAATAGAGACAAAAAAGCGTCCAAGTAATCCAATCAATCCAAATACTTTATGCCATGATTTATGCTTCATTTATAAACCTTTATGTAATGAGCACCAATGATCTATTTAGAATGATCACTTTAACTTGCCACTCAACTTGACATGTCCGCACTAAATTATCCATAACTTTTTATTTAGAGCACCGAATGACACGAATCCAATGCCCACATTAAGCTAGCTCCATTTTCTATATTGTGACAAAATTTGAGACATAAACAGATACAACAAAGCATACAAGAAATCCAATCCATCCCAAACTGTTTCATGCCATGCATTATTTTTCATTTATAAGTGTTTAGTGAATGAGCACCAATGATGAGTTTAGAATGATCGTTTTAACTGGCTGATCAACTTTTTATGTCCGCACTAAATCGTCCATAACTTTGAATTTATTGCTCTAAATGACACGAATCTAATGCCCACATTAAGCAAGTTCAATTTTCTATATTGTCCCAAAATTTGAAACCGAACTAGATACGAAAATGCGTCCAAGCAATCCAATCTATGCCAAACTGCGTGATTCAATGCCATATGCCTCATTTATAAGCCTTTACTTAATAAGCACCAATGATCAGTTTACAATGATCATTTTAACTAACTGATCAACTTGACATGTCTGCACTAAATCATCCATAACTTTTGATTTAGAGCTCTGTAAACACAAATCCAATGCCCACGTTAAGCTAGCTCAATTTTCTATTCCGTTTAAAAATTTGAGACAAAAATAGATATGACAAAACTTCCAAGTAATCCAATCTATCCAAAACTGTCTGATGCCATGCATTATGCTCCATTTATAAGCCTTTACTTATTGAGCACCAATGATTAGTTTAGAATGATCACTTTAACTGGCCGATCAACTTGACATGTACACACTAAATCGTGCGTAACTTTTGATTTAGAGCTCAGAATGACACGAGTCCAATGCCCATGTTAAGCTAGCTCAAAATTTTATATATTTTGACTAAATTTGAGAAATAAATATATATATGAAAAATTGTTCAAATAATCCATTCCATCCCAAACTACGTGATGCCATGCATTATTTTTCATTTATAAGTGTTTACTCAATGAGCACCAATGATCAGTTTAGAATGATCATTTTAGCTGGCCGATCAACTTAACTGGCCGATCAACTAAATCGTCCATAACTTTTGATTTATAGCTTAGAATGACATGAATCAAATGCCCACATTATGCTTGTTCAATTTTCTATATTGTTACAAAATTTGAAACAGAACTAAATATTACAATGCGTCCATGTATTCCAATCTATCCCAAACTGTGTGATGTCATGCTTTATGCCTCATTGATAAGCTTTTGTTTAATGAGCACCTATGATAACTTGAGAATGATCATTTTAACTCGCCGATCAACTTGACATGCACCCACTAAATCGTGCGTAACTTTTGAGTTAGAGCTCAGAAAATACGAATCCAATGAACACGTTAAGCTGGCTCAATTTTCTATAATGTAATAAAATCTGAGGCAGAAATGGATATGATAAAGCGTCCAACTAATCCAATCTATCCATAACTGTGTGATGCCATGCATAATGCTCCATTTATAAGCCTTTACTCAATGAGCACCACTGATTAGTTTTGAATGATCACTTTAACTAGCCAATCAACTTGACATGTACGTCCGTAACTTTTGATTTAGAGCTCAGAATGACACGAATCCAATGCCCACTTTATGCTAGCTCAATTTTCTATATTGTGACAAAATTTGAGACAGAAATAGATATGACAAAGCGTCCAGGTAATCCTGTCGATCCCAAACTGCGTGATGTCGTACATTATTCTTCATTTATAAGCTTTTACTCAATGAGCACCAACGATCAGTTTAGAATGATCATTTTAACATTTCGATCTACTTGACATGTTTACACTATATCGTCCATAACTTATGATTTATAGGTCAAAATGACACGCATCAATTGCCCACATTAAGCTACTTCAATTTTGTATATTGTGAAAAAATATAAGACCGAAATAGATACGACAAAGCGTCCAAGTAATCCAATCTATCCTAAACTGTGTGATGCGATGCATTATGCTTCCATTTATAAGCCTTCACGCAATGAGAACCAATGATCAATTTAGAATAATCACTTTAACAGGCTGATCAACTTCACATGTCCTCACTAAATCGTCCGTAACTTTTGATTTAGAACTCTGAATGTCACGAATCCAATGCCCACATTAAGCTAGCAAAATTTTTGATATTGTGACAAAACTTGAGATAGAAATAGATAAGACAAAGCTTACAAGTAATCCAATTCATCCCAAACTGTATGATACTATGCTTTATGCCTCATTTATAAGCCTTACTCAATGAGCACTAATGATCAATTTAGAACGATCATTTCAACTCGCATATCAACTTGACATGTCTGCACTAACTCGTCCATAACTTTTGATTTAGAGCTCAGAAACACACGAATCCAATGCCCACATTAAGCTAGCTGAATTTTCTATAGTGTAAAAAAATTTGAGACAAAAATGGATACGACAAAGCATCCAAGTAATCCAATCTATCCAAAACTTTTTGATGCCATGCATTAGCACCAATGATCAATTTAAACGATGAGCTTCATTTCTAATCCTTCACTCAATCAGCACCAATGATCAGTTTAGAATGATTACTTTAACTGGCCAATCAACTTGATATGTCCGCACTAAATCGTCCATAACTTTTGATTTATAGCTCAATTTTCTATACTGTGACAAAATTTGAGACAAAAATATATACGACAAAGCGTCCAAGTAATCCAATCCTTCCCTAACTGTCTGATGCCATGCATTCTTTTTCATTTATAAGCTTTTACTCAATGAGCACCAATGATCAGTTCAGAATGATCATTTTAACTGGTCGATCAACTTGTCATGTCTGCACTAAATTGTCCATAACCTTTGATTTATAGCTCAGAATGACACGAATCAATTGACCACATTAAGTTTGTTCAATATCCTATATTGTGAAAAAATTTGAAACAGAACTAGATACGACAAGGCGTTCAAGTAATCCAATCTATCCAAAACTGTGTGATGCTATGCATTGTGCTTCATTTATAACCCTTTACTCAATCAGCACCAATGATCCGTTTAGAATGATCACTATCACTGGCCGATCAACTTGACATGTCAGCACTAAATTGTCCATTACTTTTTATTTAGAGCTCAAAATGACACAAATTCATTGCCACGTTAAGTAGATCAATTTTTTATATTGTGACAAAACATGAGACAAAACTAGATACGACAAAACATCTAAGTAATCCAATCTATCCAAAACTGCATGATTCCATGCTTTATGCTTCTTTTATAAGCCTTTACTTAATGAGTACCAATGATCTGTTTAGAATGATTACTTTAACTGGCCACTGAACTTGACATGTCCGCACTAAATTGTTCGTATCCTTTAATCCAATGCCCATATTAAGCAAGCTCAATTTTCTATATTTTGACAAAATTTGAGACAGAAGTAGATACGACAAAGTGTCCAAGTAATCCAATCTATCGCATACAGCGTGATACCACGCTATATGTTTCATTTAATAAGCTTTTACTAAATCAACACCAATGACCAGTTTAGAATGATCACTTTAACTGGCCAATGAATTTGGAATGTCTACGCTAAATCATCCGTAACTTTTCATTTAGAGCTCAGAAACACACGAATCCAATGCCCACGTTAAGCTAGCTCAATTTACACTATTGAAACAAACTTTGAGACAAAAATAGATACGAAAAAGCGGCCAAGTAATCCAATCTATTCAAAACTGTGTGATGCCTTGCATTATGATTCATTAATAAGCTTTTACTCAATGAGCACCAATGATCGGTTTAGAATGATCACTTTAACTGACCGATCAACTTGCATGTCCGCAATAAATTGACCATAACTTTTGATTTATAGCTCAGAATGACACGAATCTAATGCCAACATTAAACTAGTTCAATTATCTATATTGTGACAAAAATTGAAATAGATAGATACGACAAACCGTCCAAGAAATTCAATATATCCGAAACTGCGTGATGCCAAGAATTATGCTTCATTTACAAGCCTTTACTCAATGAGCACCAATGATCAGTTTAGAATAATCATATTAGTGGCCGATCAACTTGACATGTCCACACTAACTCTTATGTAACTTTTGATTTGTTGCTCAGAATTACACGAATTCAATGCCCACATTAAACTAGCTCGATTTTCTATAGTCTGACAAAATTTGGAACAGAAATAGATACGACAAAGCATGCAAGTAATCCAATCCATCCAAAATTGAGTGATGCCATGCATTATTTTTCATTTATAAGCTTTTACTAAATGAGCATCAATGATCAGTTTAGAATGTTCATTTTAAGCGGCCGATCAGCTTGTCATGTATGTACTAAATCGTCCATAACTTTTGTTTTATAGCTTTGAATGACATGAATCCAATGCCCACATTAAGCTAGTTCAATTTTCTGTATTATGAAAAAATTGGAAAAAAAAACTAGACAGGGCAAAGCGTCCAAGTAATCCAATCTATCATGAACTGCGTTATGCCATGCTTTATGCCTCCTTTATAAGCCTTCACTTAATAACCACCAATGATCAGTTTAGAATGATAATTTTAACTCGCCGATCAACTTGACATGTCCGCACTAAATCATCCGTAACTTTTGATTTAGTGCTCAGAAACACACGAAACCAATGCCCAAGTTGAGCTAGCTCAATTTTCTATAGTGTACCAAAATTTCAGACAGAGAAAGATACGACAAAGGGTCCAAGTAATCCAATCTATCCAAACATGTGTGATGCTATGCATTGTGCTTCATTTATAAGCCTTTACTCTATCAGAACCAATGATCAGTTTAGGATCGCTTTTACTACCCGATCAACTTGACTTGTCCGAAGTAAATCGTTCATAACTTTTTATTTTGAGCTCAGAATGATACGAATCCAATGTCCACGTCAAGCTAGATAAATTTTCAATATTTTGACAAAATTTGAGACAGAAGTAGAGACGAAAAAGCGTCCAACTAATCCAATCTATCGTAAACTGCGAGATACCACACGTTAAGCCTCATTTACAAGTTTTTACTCAATGAGCACCAATGATTAGTTTAGAATCATCACTTTAACTGGCCAATCAATCTGACATGGCCACAGTAAATCATCTGTAACTTTTCATTTAGAGTTCAGAATCACACGAATCCAACGCCCACGTTAAGATAGCTCAATTTTCTGTATTGTTAGAAAATTTAAGACAGAAATAGATACGACAACGCATCCAAGTAATCCAATCTATCCAAAACTGTATGATGCCATGCATTATGCTTCATTTATAAGCTTTTACTCAATGAGCACCAATGATCAGTTTAGAAGGATCACTTTAGCTGGCCGATCAACTTGGCAATGATCAGTTTAGAATGGTTACTTTACATGTCAATCAACTTGACATGTCTGCACTAAATCTGATGAGGACATCAGGTCGTATGTCCGGCCAGGAGACCAGACTGGCCGACCAGGAAGTTTGCCCGAGACAGCCAGGCCATTTGGCACGTCTGCCGGCCAAAGCGGTACCGCCGTACCCTCGACCAACAGGACCGGACCGATCAGCATTGTCGGCGGATAGGCCCAAACCTCCGGCACAATTGGTGGCAACGTGGATGACACCGCCGGTCCCATTGGTTACGCCGCCGACTCCGGGATCAATTTGGCCGGTGCAGAAGGCATTCCAGCCAGTACCTCACACAGTCCAGCAGGTACAGCCGATCCAGCCGAGTACACGAGCATTTCAACTTTCTACACAAGGAGACTCGGACCAGATAAGCTACCAGCTTCAAGACATGCATCTGGAGGAAGTCTCTTCACCAGTAGTGCCACCAGGAGCAATGACAAGGAGCAGATAAAGAGCACTCTTCCACAAGTTCAGCTTATGGGTCGACAAGCTCCTAGAGGAAGATCGACTAAGGACAATGGGCCAGAAGTGCAAAGAAGAGTCCAAAGGCTTCTCAACAATGCAAGGGACTTCAGAGACTTGGGCTTTAGTGGCAAGAGAGGTCAGGGCCCAAAGATTCCTAACCCTACTCCAAGTCAAAGACTAGGAGCAAGGCGCGTGCATGCCACAAGGACGGCCACCTTCCATTTCTTGGCCGTGAGGTAAGTTAAGGTAAGTTTAATTCGAATATATGTCTCTTTCTGTTTTGCAGGGTAGGATCTAGTTGCTTTACATTTTTGAGTCAAGAACATTTTAGGAATAGGTCCTTTTTCGGTTATGCACTTTTGTATTTTTTCCTTTTGTGCACTTTTGTAAACTTTCCTTTTCTTTCTTTGAGTCGACCCTAGAAGGTCAAGCTGTCGAGCATATTAATAAGGCTCCTTCCAGCATTGTAGTTCGACAACCTTTTTGATTATTAATAAAGTAGAACTTTTTCCCTACAAGTTTCTCTCTAAGAATCTTGTGCGCTTAGAACCTAGTTGAGACCAGCCCTCCTAGCTCTAAGTTTGTGATTTATCACGAGGTTCATCACCCCTTGTGTGGTTCACTTCACCCTTCCATCAAATACCAACCCAAAAACCCCTATCCAAGAAGTCTAAGGTCGAGTTTCTCACCTAACCTTCTCCAAACAGCCCACGTGCATATAAGCCTTGAATCGAGGCTTGTATCAAAATCGCACGTAACTTTTGATTTATAGCTCAGAATGACAAGAATCCAATGCCCACATTAAATTACTTCAATATACTATATGGTGACAAAATTTGAAAAGAACTATATATGACAAATTGTCCAAGTAATTCAATCTATCCCAAACTGTGTGATGCTATGCATTGTGCTTCATTTACAAGTCTTTACTCAATCAAAACAAATAATCAGTTTAGAATGATCACTTTAACTAGCCGATCAACTTGACTGTCTGCACTAAAACGTCTGTAATTTTTGATTGAGAGATCAGAATGACAGGAATCCAATGCCCACACTAATCTAGTTCAATTTTTTATATTGTAACGAAATTTGAGACAGAAATACATATGACAAACCTTCCAATTAATCCAATCCATCCCAAACTGCGTGATGCCATGCATTATTTTTCATTTATAAGCTTTTACTCAATGAGCACCAATGATATGTTTAGAATGATCATTTTAACCGGCCGATCAACTTGTCATGTCTGCACTAAATCGTCATTAACTTTTGATTTATAGCTCAGACTAACACGAATTCAATGCCCACATTAAGCTAGTTCAACTTTCTATATTGTGACAAAATTTGAAACAGAGCTAGATATGACAAAGCGTCCAAGTAATCCAATTTATCTCAAACTATGTGATGCCATACTTTATACCTCATTTATAAGCCTTTACTTAAAGAGCAGGATGATCAGTTTAGAATGATCATTTTAACTTGCCGATCAACTTGATATGTCTGCACTAAATTGTTCGCAACTTTTGATTTAGACCTCAAAAACACACAAAACCAATGCCCACGTTAAGGTAGATCAATTTTATATCGTGTAACAAAATTTGAGACGGAAATTGACACGACAAAGCGTCCAAGTCATCCAATCTATCCAAAAATGTGTGGCTATGCATTGTGCTTCATTTATAAGCCTTTACTCAATGAGCACCAATGATCAGTTTAGAATGATCACTTTCACTAGCCGATCAACTTGACATGTCCGCACTAAATCATTTGTAACTTTTGATTTAGAGCTTCGAATGACACGAATCCACTGCCCACGTTAAGCTAGTTCCATTTTCTTTATTGTGACAAAATTTGAGACAAAACTAGATACGACAAAGCGTCCAAGAAATCCAATCTATCCAAAAATATGTGATGCCATTCATTATGCTTCATTTATAAGCCTTTACTCAATGAGCACTAATGATCTGTTTAGAATGATCACTTTAACAAGTGACTCAACTTGAGATGTGCGCACTAAATCGTCCGTAACTTTTGATTTAGACCTCAAAATGACACGAATCCTATGCCCACGTTAAGCTAACTCAATTTTTTATATTGTAACAAAATTTGAGACAGAAATAAATACGATAAATCGTCCAAGTAATCCAATCTATCCAAAACTGTATGATGCCATGCATTATAAATCATTTATAAGTCTTTATTCAATGAGCACCAATGATCAGTTTAGAATAATCATATTAACTGACCGATCAACTTGACATGTCAACTGTAAATCATTCGTAACTTTTGATTTTGCGCTCAGAATGCCATTAATCCAATGCCCACGTTAAGCGAGATAAAATTTCTATATTTCGACAAAATTTGAGAAAGAAGTAGAGACGACAAAGCGTTCAAGTAATCCAAGCTATCACAAACTGCGTGATGCCACACTTTATGCTTTATTTATAAGCTTTTACTTAATGAGCACCAATGATTAGTTTACAATGATCACTTTAACAGGCCAATCAATTTGACATGTCCGCACTAAATCGTCCGTAACTTTTCATTTAGAGTTCAGAAACACACGAATCCAATGCCCACGTTAAGGTAGCTCAATTTTCTATATTGTAAACAATTTGAGAGAAAAATAGATATGACAAATCGTCCAAGTAATCCAATCTATCCAAAACTGTGTGATGCAATGCATTATGCTTTATTTATAAGCCTTTTCTCAATGAGCACCAATGATCAATTTAGAATGATAACTATAACTGGCCAATCAACTTGACATTTCTGCCTAAATCGTCTCTAACTTTTAATTTATAGGTCAAAATGACACGAATCCAATGCCCACATGAAGCTAGTTCAATTTTTATATTGTGACAAAATTGAAAACTGAAATGGATACGACAAACTGACCAAATAATTCAATCTATCCCAAAATGCGTGATGCCAAACATTATGCTTCATTTACAAGCCTTTACTCAATGAGCACCAATGATCATTTTAGAATAACCATATTAATTGGCCGATCAACTTGACATTTATACATTAAATCATCCATAACTTTTGATTTATAGCTCAGAATGACAGGAATCCAATTCCCATATTAAGCTACCTCAATTCTCTATATTGTGAAAAAAAATTGAGACAAAAATAGATATAAAAGTGTCCAATTAATCCAATCTATCCCAAACTGAATGATGTCATGCATTATTTTTCATTTATAAGGTGTTACTTAATCAGCACCAATGACCAGTTAGAATGATCATTTTAACCAGCCGATCAACTTATCATGTCTGCACTAAATCGTCCATAACTACTGATTTATAGCTCAAAATGACACGAATCTAATGCCCATATTAAGCTAGTTCAATTTTTTATATTGTGACAAAATTTGAAATAAAACTAGATACGGTAAAGCATCCAAGTAATCCAATCTATCCCAAACTGCGTGATGACATGCTTTATGCCTCATTTATAATCTTTTAATCAATGAGCACCAATGATCAGTTTAGACTGATCAATTTAACTGTGGGATCAACTTGATATGTCTGCACTAAATTGTCGGTAATTGTTTATTTAGAGCTCAGAAACACACGAAACCAATACCCATGTTCAAATTTTAGACAGAAATTGATACGACAAAGTGTCCAGGAAATCCAATATATTCAAAACTGTGTGATTCTATGCATTGTGCTTCATTTATAAACCTTTACTCAATCAGCACCCATGATCAGTTTAGAATGATCACTTTCAGTGGCCGTTCAACTTAACTGTCCGCACTAAATCCTCTATAACTTTTGATTTAGACATCCGAATGACACGAATCCAATGCCCACTTTAAGCTAGTTCAATTTTCTATAATTTGAAAAAATTTGAAACATAACTATATACGACAAATTGTCCAAGTAATTCAATCTATCACAAACTGCGTGATGTCATGTTTTATGCTTCATATATAGGCCTTTATTCAATGAGCATCAATGATCAGTTTAGAATGATCATTTTAACCGTCCAATCAACTTGTCATGTCTAGACTAAATCGTCCATAACTTTTGATTTATAGCTCAGAATATGCTTCATATATAGGCCTTTATTCAATGAGCACCAATGATCAGTTTAAAATGATCATTTTAACCGTCCGATCAACTTGTCATGTCTAGACTAAATCGTCCATAACTTTTGATTTATAGCTCAGAATGGCACGAATCCAACGTCCACATTAATCTAGTTCAATTTTTTATATTGTGACAAAATTTGAGACAGAAATAGGCATGACAAAGCATCCAATTAATTCAATCCATCCCAAACTGCGTGATGCCATGCATTATTTTTCATTTATACGCTTTTATTCAATGAGCACCAATGATCAATTTAGAATTATCATTGTAAACGGCCGATCATCTTGTCATGTCTGCACTAAATCGTCCATAACTTTTGATTTATAGCTCCGAATGACACAAATCCAATGCCCACAATAAGCTAGTTTTAATTTCTATATTGTGACAAAATTAAAAACATAACTAGATACAACAAAGCGTTCAAGTAATCCAATCTATCTTAAACTGCTTGATGCTATACTTTATGCCTCATTTATAAGCCTTTACTTAATGAGTAGCAATGACCAGTTTAGAATGATCATTTTAACTCGCCGATCAACTTGACATGTCCGCACTAAATCATTCGTAGATTTTGATTTAGAGCTCAGAAACACATTAAACCAACGCCGACGTTAAGATAAATAATACGTAAATTTTGATTTAGAGCTCAGAAACACACGAAACCAATTCCCACCTTAAGCTAGATCAATTTTCCATCGTGTAACAAAATTTGACACATAAATAGATACGACAAAGTTTCCAAGTAATTCAATCAATTTAAAAATGTGTAATGCTATGTATTTTGCATCATTTTTAAGCCTTTACTCAATGAGCACCAATGATCAGTTTAGAATGATCACTTTCACTAGCCGATCAACTTGACATGTCCGCACTAAATCGTTTGTAACTTTTGATTTAGATCTCATAATGACACGAATCCAATGCCCACGTTAAGCTAGTTCAATTTTCTTTATTGTGACAAAATTTGAGACAAAACTAGATATGACAAAGCGTCCAAGTAATCCAATCTATCCAGAAATGTGTGATGCCATCCATTATGCTTCATTTATAAGCCTTTACTCAATGAGCACCAATGATCTGTTTAGAATGATCATTTTAACAGGCTAGTCAACTTGACATGTGCGCACTAAATCATCCGTAACTTTTGATTTTAACCTCCGAATGACATGAATCCTATGCCCACGTTAAGCTAGCTTAATTTTTTTATATTGTAACAAAATTTGAGACAGAAATAAATACGACAAATCGTCCACGAAACCCAATCTATCCAAAATTGTATGATGCCATGCATTATACAGCAGTTATAAGCCATTACTCAATGAGCACCAATGATCAGTTTAGAATAATCATATAAACTGACTGATTAACTTGACATGTCTAGTGTAAATTGTTCGTAATTTTTGATTTTGAGTTCAGAATGAGATGAATCTAGTGCGCACATTAAGCTAGATAAAGTTTTTATATTTTGACAAAATTTGAGACAGAAGTAGAGACGACAAAACATCCAAGTAATCCAAGCTATCGTAAACAGCGTGATGCTAAATGAGCACTAATGATTTGCTTAGAATGATCACTTTAACTGGCCGATCAATTTGACATGTCCGCACTAAATCGTCTGTAAGTTTTCATTTAGAGTTTAGAATCACACGAATCCAATGCCCACGTTAAGCAAGCTCAATTTTCTATATTGTAAAAAATTTGAGACAGAAATAGATACGACAAAGCGTCCAAGTAATCCAATCTATCCAAAACTGTGTGATGCCATGCATTATGCTTCATTTATAAGCCTTTACTCAATGAGCACCAATGATCACTTTAGAATGATCATATTAACTGGCCGATCAACTTTACATGTCCGCACTAAATTGTCCGTAACTTTTGATTTAGAGCTCAAAATGACACGAATCCAATGCCCACATTAAGCTTGTTCAATTTTTTATATTGTGACAAAATTTAAAAGAGAACTGGATACGACAAACCGTCCAAGTAATCTAATCTATCCAAAACTGCGTGATGCCATGCATTATGCTTCATTTATAAGGCTTTACTCAATGAGCACCAATGATGAGTTTAGAATGGTCACTTTAACTAGCCGATCAACTTTACATGTCTGCACTAAATTATCCGTAACTTTTGATTTATACCTCATAATGACACGAATCCAATGCCTACATTAAACCAGTTCAATTTTCTATATTCTGACAAAATTTGAAACAAAAATATATATGACAAACTGTCCAAATAATTCAATCTATCCCAAACTGCGTGGTGTCAAGCATTATGCTTCATTTACAAGCCTTTACTCAATTAGCACCAATGATCATTTTAGAATAATCATATTAACTGGCCGATCAACTTGACATGTCCACACTTAATCGCCCGTAACATTTGATTTATAGCTCGCAATGACACGGATCCAATGTCCACATTAAGCTACCTCAATTCTCTATATTGTGAAAATTTGTTAGACAAAAGTAGATACGAAAAAGTGTCCAATTAATCCAATCCATCCCAAACCGCATGATGCCATGCATTATTTTTACTCAATTAGCACCAATGATCAGTTTAGAATGATCATTTTAACCGGCTGATCAACTTGTCATGTCTGCACTATATCGTCCATAACTATTGATTTATAGCTCAGAATGACACGAATAAGCTAGTTTAATTTTCTATATTGTGAGAAAATTTGAAACAGAACTAGATATGACAAAGCATCCAAGTATTCCAATCTATCCCAAACAGCGTGATGCCTTGTTTTTTGCCTCATTTATAAGACTTACTTAATGAGCACCAATGATCAGTTTATAAGGATCATTTTAGCTCACCGATCAACTTGACAAGTCCGCACTAAATCGTCCGTAACTTTTGATTTAGAGCTCAGAAACACACGAAACCAATGCCCACATTAAGCTAGCTCAATTTTCTATAGTGTAACAAAATTTGAGATAAAAATAGATACGACAAAGTGTCCAAGTAATCCAATCTATCCAAAACTGTATGATTATATGCAGTGTGCTTCATTTATAACTTTTTACTCAATCAGCACCAATGATCAGTTTAGAATGATCACTTTCACTGGCCGATCAACTTAACTGTCCGCACTAAATCGTTTGTAACTTTTGATTTAGAGATCAGAATGACACGAATCCAATGCCCACGTTAAGCTAATTCAATTTTTCAAATTTTGACAAAATTTGAAAGAGAATAATAAACAACAAATTATCCAAGTAATTCAATCTATCCCAAACTATGTGGATCCTTGCATTATGCTTCATTTATAAGCCTTTACTCAATGCGCACCAATGATCAGTTTAGAATGATCATTTTAACCTTCCGATCAACTTGTCATGACTGCACTAAATCATCCATAACTTTTGATTTATAGCTCAAAATGGCATGAATCCAACACCCACATTAATCTAGTTCAATGTTTTATATTAGAAAAAATTTAACACAGAAATAGGTATGACAACGCATCCAATTAATCCAATCCATCCCAAGTTGCGTGATGCCATGCATTATTTTCCATTTATAAGCTTTTACTCAATGGGCACCAATGATCAGTTTAGAATGCTCATTTTAACCGGCCGATCAACTTGTCATGTATGCACTAAATTGTCCATAACTTTTGATTTATATCTCAGAATGACACGAATCCAATGCCCACATTAAGCTAGTTCACCTTTCTATATTGTGACAAAATTTTGAAACAAAACTAGATACGGAAAACCATCCAAGTAATCCAATCTATCTCGAACTGCTTGATGCCATACTTTATGCCTCATTTATTAGCCTTTACTTAATAAGCAGCAATGATCAGTTTAGAATGATCATTTTAACTCTCCGATCAACTTGACATGTCAGTACTAAATCGTACGTAACTTTTGATTTAGAGCTCAGAAACACACGAAACCAATGCCCACGTTAAGCTAGATCAATTTTCAATCATTTCAAAAAAATTGAGACAGAAATGGATAAGAAAAAGTGTCCAAGTAATCCAATCTATCCAAAACTGTGTGATGCTATGCATTTTGCTTCATTTATAAGCCTTTACTCAATGAGCACCAAGGAGCAGTTTAGAATGATCACTTTAAGTAGCATATCAACTTGACATGTCTGCACTAAATCGTTTGTAACTTTTGATTTAGAGCTCAGAATGACACGAATCCAATGCCCACGTTAAGCTAGTTCAATTTTTTATATTGTAACAAAATTTGACAAAGCGTTCAATTAATCCATTCCACCCAAACTGTGTGATGCCATGCATTATATTTCATTTATAAGCTTTTACTCAATGAGCACCTATGATCAGTTTAGAATGATCATTTTAACCGGCTGATCAACTTGTCATGTGTGCACTAAATCGTCCATAATGTTTGATGTCTAGCTCAGAATGACACTAATCCAATGCCCACATTAAGCTAGTTCAACTTTCTATATTGTGACAAAATTTGAAACAGAACTAGATACGACAAAGTGTCCAAGTAATCCAGTATATCTCAAACTGCTTGATGCCATACTTTATGCTTCATTTGTTAGCCTTTACTTAATGAGCAGCAATGATCAGCTTAGAATGATCGTTTCAACTCTCCGATCAACTTGACATGTCCGTACTAAATCGTACGTAACTTTTGATTTAGAGCTCAGAAACACACGAAACCAATGCCCACGTTAAGCTAGATCAATTTTCTATATTGTAAAAAATTTGAGATAGAAATAGATATGACAAAACGTCCAAGTAATCCAATCTATCCAAAACTGTGTGATGCCATATATTATGCTTCATGTATAAACCTTTACTCAATGAGCACCAATGATCAGTTTAGAATGATTATATTAACAGGCCGATCAACTTGACATGTCTGCACTAAATCGTACGTAACTTTTGATTTAGAGCCTAGAAACACACGAAACCAATTTACACATTAAGCTAAATCAATTTTCTATCGTGTAACAAAATTTGAGACAGAAACAGATACGACAAAGTGTCAGAGTAATTCAATCTATCCCAAAATGTGTGATGCTATACATTTTGCTTCATTTATAAGCCTTTACTCAATGAGCACCAATGATCAATTTAGAATTATCACTTTTACTAGCCGATCAACTTGACATGTCTGCACTAAATCGTTTGTAACTTTTTATTTAGAGCACAGAATGACACGAATCCAATGCCCACGTTAAGCTAGTTCAATTTTCTTTATTGTCACAAAATTTGAGACAAAACTAGATACGACAAGGCGTCCAAGTAATCCAATCTATCCAGAAATGTGTGATGACATGCATTATGCTTCATTTATAAGCCTTTACTCAAAGAGCACCAACGATTTTTTTAGAATGATCACTTTAACGGGCCACTCAACTTGACATGTGCGCACTTAATCATCCGTAACTTTTGATTTAGACCTCAGAATGACACGAATCCTATGCCACGTTAAGCTAGCTCAATTTTTTATATTGTAACAAAATTTGAGACAGAAAGAAATTCGACAAATCGTCCAAGTAATCCAATGTATCCAAAACTTTCTGATGCCATGCATTATACATAATTTATAAGCCTTTACTCAATGAACATCAATGATCTGTTTAGAATAATCATATTAACTGACAGATCAACTTGACATGTCTACAGTAAATCGTTTGTAACATTTGATTTTGAGCTCAGAATGACATGAATCTAATGCGCAGTTAAGCTAGATAAAGTTTCTATATTTTGGCAAAATTTGAGATAGAAGTAGCGACGACAATGCATTCAAGTAATCCAAGCTATCGCAAACTGCGGGATGCCACACATTATGCTTCATTTATAAATTTTTACTCAATGCGCACCAATGATTAGTTTAGAATGATCACTTTAACTGGCCGATCAATTTGACATGTCCGCACTAAATCGTCCGTAACTTTTCATTTAGAGTTCAGAAACACACGAATCCAATGCCCACATTAAGCTAGATCAATTTTCAATATTGTAAAAAATTTGAGATAGAAATAGATACGACAAAGCGTCCAAGTAATCCAATCTATCCAAAACTGTGTTATGACATGCATTATGCTTCAGTTATAAGCCTTTACTCAATGAGCAGCAATGATTAGTTTAGAATGATCACTATAACTGGCCGATCAACTTGACATATCTGCACCAAATCATCCGTAACTTTTGTATTATCTCTCAGAATGACACGAATCCAATGCAACCATTAAGCTAGTTAAATTTTTATGTTGTGACATAATTTAAAACAGATATGGATACGACAAACCATCCAAGTAATCTAATCTAACCAAAACTGTGTGATGCCATGCATTATGCTTCATTTATAAGCCTTTACTCAATGAGCACCAATGATCAGTTTAGAATGGTCACTTTAACTTGCCGATCAACTTGACATGTCTGTACAAAATCGTTCGTAACTTTTTATTTAATGCTCAGAATGACACGAAACAAATGCCCACATTAAGCTACCTCTATTTTCTATATTGTGAAAAAGTTTGAGACAAAAATAGATACAAAAATGCGTCCAAGTAAACCAATCCATCCCAAACTGCATGATGCCATGCATTATTTTTCATTTATAAGCTTTTACTCAATGAGCACCAATGATTAGTTTAGAATGATCATTTTAACCAGCCGATCAACTTGGCATGTCTTCACTAAATCGTCCATAACTATTAATTTATAGCTCATAATGACGCGAATGCAATGCCCACATTAAGCTAGTTCAATTTTCTATATTGTGAAAAAATTTGAAATAGAACTAGATACGACAAACCATCCAAGTAATCTAATCTATCCCAAACTGTGTGATGCCATGCATTATGCCTCATTTATAAGACTTTACTTAATGAGCACCAATGATTAGTTTATAATGATCATTTTAACTTGCCAATCAACTTGACATATCCGCACTAAATCGTCCGTAACTTTTGATTTAGAGCTCAGAAACACACGAAACCAACGCCCACGTTAAGCTAGCTCAATTTTCTATATTGTAACAAAATTTGACACAGAAATAGATAGGACAAAGCCTCCAAGTATCCAATCTATCCAAAACTGTGTGATGCTATGCATTTTGCTTCATTTATAAGCCTTTACTCAATCAGCACAAATGATAATTTTATAATGATCACTTTCACTGGTCGTTTAACTTGACTGCTCGCACTAAATCGTCTGTAACTTTTGATTTAGAGATTAAAATGATATGGATCCAATGCCCATGTTAAGCTAGTTCAATTTTCTATATTGTGACAAAATTTGTGTCAAAACTAGATACGACAAACCGTCTAAGTAATCCAATCTATCCCAAACTCCGTGATTCCATGCTTTATGATTCATTTATAAGCCTTTTTTAATGAGCACCAATGATCTGTTTAGAATGATCACTTTAACTGGCCACTCAACTTGACATGTCCGTACTAAATCGTATATAACTTTTGATTTAGAGCTCAGAATGACACGAATCAATTGCCCACGTTACGCTAGCTCAATTTTCTATATTTTAACAAAATTTGAGATAGAAATAGGAAGACAAAGCGTCCAACTAATCCAATCTATCGCAAACTGGGTGACGCCACACATTATGGCTCATTTATAAGCCTTTAATGAATGACCACCAATTATTAGTTTAGAATTTTCACTTTAACTGGCCAATCAATTTGACATGTATGCACTAAATCCTCCGTAACTTTTCATTTAGAGTTCAGAAACACATGAATCCAATGCCCAAGTTAAGCTAGCTCAATTTTCTATATTGTAGGAAAATTTGAGACAGAAATAGATACCAAAAAGGATCCAATGACACGAATAATTTTGTAACTTCAGATTTTTAGCTCAGAATGACACGAATCCAATGCCCACGTTAAACTATATAAATTATCTATATTTTGAAAAAATTTGAGACAGAAGTAGAGTTGAAAAGCGTCCAAGTAATACAATATATCGCAAACTGCGTGATCCCACACGTTATGCTTCATTTATAAGCTTTTACTCAATGAGCACCAATGATTAGTTTAGAATGATCACTTTAACTGGCAGATCAATTTGACATGTCCGCACTAAATTGTCCGTAACTTTTTATTTAGAGTTCAAAAACACACGAATTCAATGCCCACGTTAAGGTAGCTCAATTTTCTATTAATTGTAACAAAATTTGAGACAAAAACAGATACGACAAAGCATCCAAGTAATCCAATCTATCCAAAACTGTGTGATGCCATGCATTATGCTTCATTTATAACCATTCACTCAATGAGCACTAATGAATAGTTTAGAATGATCACTTTAACTCGCCGATCAACTTGACATGTCCACACTAAATCGTCCATAACTTTTGAATTATATCTCAGAACGACACGAATCCAGTGCCCACAATAAGCTAGTTAATTTTTTATATTATGACAAAATTTAAAACAGAACTGGATACGACAAACCATCCAAGTAGTTTAATCTATCTAAAACTGCGTGATGCCATGCATTATGCTTCATTTACAAGCCTTTACTCAATGAGCACCAATGATTAGTTTAGAATGATCACTATAACTGGCTGATCAACTTGACATGTCTGCACTAAATCATCCGTAACTTTTGTATTATAGCTCAGAATGACACGAATCCAATGCAACCATTAAGCTAGTTAAATTTTTATGTTGTGACAAAATTTTAAAAAGAAATGGATACGACAAACCGTCCAAGTAATCTAATCTAACCAAAACTGCGTGATGCCATGCATTATGCTTCATTTATAAGCCTTTACTCAATGAGTACCAATGAACAGTTTAGAATGGTCACTTTAACTTGCCGATCAACTTGACATGTCTGTACAAAATCGTTCGTAACTTTTTATTTAATGCTCAGAATGACACGAAACAAATGCCCACATTAAGCTACCTCGATTTTCTATATTGTGAAAAAGCTTGAGACAAAAATAGATACAAAAAAGTGTCCAAGTAATCCAATCTATCCCAAACTGCATGATGCCATGCATTATTTTTCATTTATAAGCTTTTACTCAATGAGCACCAATGATTAGTTTAGAATGATCATTTTAACCAGCCGATCAAGTTGACATGTCTTCACTAAATCGTCCATAACTATTCATCTATCCAATGCCCACATTAAGCTAGTTCAATTTTCTATATTGTGATAAAACTTGAAATAGAAGTAGATACGACAAAGCATCCAAGTAATCTAATCTATCCCAAACTGTGTGATGCCATGCTTTATGCCTCATTTATAAGACTTTACTTAATGAGCACCAATGATTAGTTTATAATGATCATTTTAATTCGCCAATCAACTTGACATGTCCGCACTAAATCGTCCGTAACTTTTGATTTAGAGCTAAGAAACACACGAAACCAACACCCACGTTAAGCTAGCTCAATTTTCTATATTGTAACAAAATTTGACACAGAAATAGATACGATAAAGCCTCCAAGTATCCAATCTATCCAAAACTGTGTGATGCTATGCATTTTGCTTCATTTATAAGCCTTTACTCAATCAGCACCAATGATAATTTATAATGATCACTTTCACTGGTCGTTTAACTTGACTGCCCGCACTAAATCGTCTGTAACTTTTGATTTAGAGATCAAAATGACATGGATCCAATGCCCATGTTAAGCTAGTTCAATTTTCTATATTGTGACAAAATTTGTGTCAAAACTAGATACGACATACCGTGTAAGTAATCCAATCTACCCCAAACTCCATGATTCCATGCTTTATAATTCATTTATAAGCCATTTTTTAATGAGCAGCAATGATTTGTTTAGAATGATCACTTTAACTTGCCACTCAACTTGACATGTACGGACTAAATCGTATATAACTTTTGATTTAGAGCTCAGAATGACACGAATCCAATGCCCACGTTTCACTAGCTCAATTTTCTATATTTTAACAAAATTTGAGATAGAAGTAGGAAGACAAAGCGTCCAAGTAATCCAATCTATCGCAAACTGGGTGACGCCACACGTTATGGTTCATTTATTAGCCTTTAATGAATGACCACCAATGATTAGTTTAGAATTTTCACTTTAACTGGCCAATCAATTTGACATGTATGCACTAAATCCTCCGTAACTTTTCATTTAGAGTTCAGAAACACACGAATCCAATGCCCACGTTAAGCTAGCTCAATTTTCTATATTGTAGCAAAATTTGAGACAGAAATAGATACCAAAAAGGATCCAATGACACGAATAAATTTGTAACTTCAGATTTTGAGCTCAGAATGACACGAATCCAATGCCCACGTTAAACTATATAAATTATCTATATTTTGACAAAATTTTGAGACAGAAGTAGAGTTGAAAAAGCGTTCAAGTAATCCAATATATCGCAAACTGTGTGATCCCACATGTTATGCTTCATTTATAAGCTTTTACTCAATGAGCACCAATGATTACTTTAGAATGATCACTTTAACTGGCCAATCAATTTGACATGTACGCACTAAATCGTCCATAACTTTTTATTTAGACATCAAAAACACACGAATTCAATGCCCATGTTAAGCTAGCTCAATTTTCTATAAATTGTAACAAAATTTGAGACAGAAATAGATACGACAACGCATCCAAGTAATCCAATCTATCCAAAACTGTGTGATGCATGCATTATGCTTCATTTATAACCATTTACTCAGTGAGCACTAATGATTAGTTTAGAATGATCACTTTAACTGGCCGATCAACTTGACATGTCCGCACTAAATCGTCCATAACTTTTGAATTATAGCTCAGAACGACACGAATCCAGTGCCCACAATAAGCTAGTTAATTTTTTATATTATGACAAAATTTAAAACAGAACTGGATACGACAAACCATCCAAGTAGTATAATCTATCTAAAACTGCATGATGTCATGCATTATGCTTCATTTATAAGCGTTTACTCAATGAGCACCAATGATCAGTTTAGAATGGTCACTTTAACTCGCCGATCAACTTGACATGTCTACACTAAATCGTCCGTCACTTTTGATTTATAGCTCAGAATTATACGAATCCAATGCCCATACTAAACCAGTTCAATATTCTATATTGTGACAAAATTTAAAACGAAACTATATACGAAAAACTATCCAATTAATTCAATTTATCCCAAACTGCGTGATGCCAACCATGATGCTTCATTTACAAGCCTTTACTCAATTAGCACCAATGATCAGTTTAGAATGATCATTTTAACACGCCGATCAACTTGACATGTCCGCACTAAATCGTCCGTAACTTTTGATTTAGAGCTCCGAAACACACGAAACCAATGCCCACGTTAAGCTAGCTCAATTTATTATAGTGTAACAAAATTCGAGACGAACATGATACGACAATTCGTCCAAGTAATCCAATCTATCCAAAACCGTGTGAAGCTATGCATTGTGCTTCATATATAAGCCCTTACTTATTCAGCACCAATGATTAGTTTACAATGATCACTTTAACTGCCAGATCAACTTGACATGTCCGCAATTAATCGTCTGTCACTTTTGATTTATAGCTCAAAATGACACGAATCCAATGTCCACATTAAGCTAGTTCGGTTTTCTATATTGTGACAAAATTTGAAACAAAACTAGATACAACAAACCATCCAAGTAATCCAATCTGTCCCAAACTATGTAATGCCATGCATTATGCTTCATTTATAAGCATTCACTCAATGACCACCAATGAAAATTTTAGAATAATTATATTAACTGGCCAATCAACTTAACATATCCACACTAAATCGTTTGTAACTTTTGATTTAGAGCTCAGAAACACACGAATCCAATGCCCACGTTAAGCTAACTCAATTCCCTATAGTGTACCAAAGTTTGAGATAGAAATAGATACGACAAAGCGTCCAAGTAATCCAATCCTTTCCGTACAGCGTGATGCCATGCATTGCTTTTCATTTATAAGCTTTTACTCAATGAGCACCAATGATCAGTTTAGACTGATCATTTTAACTGGCCGATGAACTTGTCATGTCTGCAATAAATTGTCCATTTGATTTATAGCTCAGAATGACATGAATCTAATACCCATATTAAGCTAGTCAATTTTCTATATTGTGACAAAATTCGAAACAGACTAGATATGACAAATTGTCCAAGTAATCCAATCTATCCCAAACTACATGATGCCATGCTTTATGCCTCATTTACAAGCCTTTACTTAATGAGCACCAATGATCAGTTTAGAATGATCATTTTAACTCGCCGATCAACTTGACATGTCCGCACTAAATGGTCCGTAACTTTTGATTTAGAGCTTAGACACACAAGAATCCAATGCGCACGTTAAGCTATCTCAATTTTCTATAGTGTAACAAAATTTGAGACATAAATAGATACGACAAAGCGTCCAAATAATCCAATCAATCCAAAACTGTGTGATGGCATGCATTATGCTTCATTTATAAGCCTTAACTCAATCAGCACCAATGATCAGTTTAGAATGATCATTTTAACTTGCCGATCAACTTGACATGTATGCACTAAATCGTCCATAACTTTTGATTTATAGCTGAACTGACACGAATCCAATGCCCACATTAAGCTAGTTCAATTTTCTATGTTGTGAGAAACTTTGAAACAGAACTAGATACGACAAAGCGTCAAGTAATCCAATCTATCCCAAACTGCGTGATATCATGTTTTATGCCTCATTTATAAGCCTTTACTTAATGTGTACAACCGATCAGTTTAAAATGATCATTTTAACTCGCCAATAAACTTGACATGACCGCACTAAATCGTCCGTAACTTCTGATTTAGAGGTCAGAAACACGCGAATCAATTCCCACACTAAGCTAGTTCAATTTTCTATACTGTGAAAAAATTTGAAACAGAACTAGATATGACAAAGCGTCCAAGTAATCCAAACTATCCCAAACTGCGTGATGCCATGCTTCGTACTTCATTTATAAGCCTTTACGTAATGAGCACCAATGATCATTTTAGAATGATCATTTTAACTCGCCGATAAACTTGACATGCTTGCAATAAATCGTCCATAATTTTTGATTTAGAGGTCAGAAACACACTAATCCAATGCCCACATAAAGCTAGCTCAATTTTCTATACTGCAACAAAATTTCAGACAGAAATTGGTACAACAAATTTCCAAGTAATCTAGTCCATCCAAAACTACGTGACGCCATGCGTTATTCTTCATTTATAAGCTTTTACTCAATCAGCACCATAGATCACATTATAATGATCATTTTGACTGGCCGATCAACTTTACATGTATGTACTATATCGTACATAACTTTTGATTTATTGGTCAGAATGACACGAATCAATTTTCCACATTATGCTAGTTCAATATTCTATATTGTGATAAATTTAAGACAGAAATAGATACAACAAAGCGTCCAAGTAATCCAATCTATCCCAAACTACGTGATGCCATGCATTATGCTTCATTTATAAGCCTTTACTCAATGAGCACCAATGATCAGTTTAGAATGATCACTTTAACGGGCCGATCAACTTGACATGTCTGCACTACATCATCTATAACTTTTTATTTGAGCTCCAAATGACACGAATCATATGCCCACATTAAGATAGTTCAATTCTATATTATGACAAAATTTGAGACAGAAATAGATACGACAAAGCATCCAAGTAATCCAATCCATCCCAAACTGCGCGATGCCATGCATTATTTTTCATTTATAAGCTTTTACTCAATGAGCACCAATGATCAGTTTAGAATGATCATTTTAACTGCCCGATCAACTTTATATGTCTACACTACATCGTCCATAACTTTCGATTTGTACCTCAGAATGACACGAATACAATGCCCACATAAAGCTAGTTCAATTTTATATATTTTGACAAAATTTGAGACAGAACTAGATACGACAAAGCGTCCAAGTAATCCAATCTATCCCAAACTGTGTGATGCCATGCATTATGTTTTATTTATAGGCCTTGACTCAATGAGCACCAATGATCAGTTTAGAATGATCACTTTAACTGGCCGTTCAACTTGAAATGTCCGCACTTAATCATCTGAATCTTTTGATTTAGAGCTCAGAATGACACAAATCCAATGCCCCCGTTATGCTAGCTCAATTTTCTGTATTGTGACAAATTTTGAGGAATAATAGATACGGCAAAGCATCCTATTAATCCAATCCATCCCAAACTGTGCGATGTCATGCATTATTTTTCATTTAGAAGCTTTTACTTAATGAACACCAATGATCAGTTTTGAATGATCATTTCAACATGCCGATCAAATTGTCATGTCCGCACTAAATCGTTCGTAACTTTTGATTTACAACATAGAAACACATGAATCCAATGCCCAAGTTAAGCTAGCTCAATTTTCTTTGGTCTAACCAAATTTGAGATATGACAAAGCGTCTTAGTAATCCAATCTATCCAGAACTGTGTGATGCTATGCATTATGCTTCATTTATAAGCCTTTACTCAATCAGCACCAATGATCAGTTTAGAATGATCAGTTTAACTGGCCAATCAACTTGACATGTCTGCACTAAATCGTACGTATGTTTTGATTTAGAGCTCAGAATGACACGAATCTAATGTCTACGTTAACTCAAGTCAATTTTTTTATATTGGGACAAATTTTGAGACAGAAATAGATACGACAAAGAGTCCAATTAATCTAGTCTATCCAAACTATGTGATGGCATGCATTATTCTTCATTGATAAGCTTTTACTCAATTAGCACCAATGATCAGTTTAAAATAATTATTTTAACTGGCCGATCAACTTGATATGTCTGCACTATATCGTTCATAACTTTTGATTTAAGCTCAGAATGACACGAATCCAATGCCCACATTAACCTAGTTCAATTTTCTATATTGTGAAAAACTTTGAGACAGAACTATGTACGCCAAAGCGTCTAAGTAATCAGATCTATCCCAAACTGCGTGATACCATGCATAATGCATCATTTATAAGCCTTTACTCAATGAGCACTAACGATCAGTTTAGAATTATCACTTTAACTGGCCGATCAACTTTACATGTCCGCACTAAATCATACATAACTTTTGATTTAGAGCTCGCAACGACACGAATCAAATGCCCACGTTAGCTTGCTCAATTTTCAATATTGTGAACAACTTTGAGATAGAAGTAGATACGACCGAGTATCCAAGTAATCCAATCCGTACAGATCTGCGTGATGCAATGCATTATTTTTCATTTATAAACTTTTACCCAATAAACACCAATGATCTGTTTAGAATGATCATTTTAACTGGCCGATCAACTTGTCATGTATACACTGAATTGTCCACAACATTTGATTTATACCTCATATCCATATTAAGCTAGTTCAATTTTCTATATTGTAACAAAATTTGAAAAAAAAACTAGATACGACAAAGCGTCCAAGTAATCCAATCTATCCCATAATGCGAGATGCCATGCTTTATGCCTCAGTTATAAGTCTTTACTTAATGAGCACCAATTATCAGTTTAGTATGATCATTTTAACTCGCCGATCAACTTGATATATCCGCACTAAATTGTCCGTAACTTTTGATTTAGAGCTCCGAAACATGCGAATCCAATGCCCACGTTTCGCTAGCTTAATTTTCGATAGTGTAACAAAATTTGAGACAGAAACAGATACGACAAAGCATCCAAGTAATCCAGTCCATCCCAAACTGCGTGACGCCATGCATTATTCTTCATATATAAGCTTTTACTTAATGAGCACCAACAATCAGTTTATAATGAGCATTTTATCTACCCGATCAACTTGACATGTATGCACTATATCTTCCATAACTTTTGATTTATTGTTCAGAATGACATGAATCGATTTCCCACATTGAGCTATTTCAATTTTTTATAATACGACCAAATTTGAGACATAACTGGATACGACAAAGCGTACAAGTAATCCAATCTATCTCAAACTTTGTGATGGCATGCATTATGCTTAATTTATATGCCTTTACTCAATGAGCAACAATGATCAGTTTAGAATGATCACTTTAACGGGCCGATCAACTTTACATGTCCACACTAAATCATCCATAACCTTTGATTTAGAGCTCGCAACGACACGAATCAAATGCCCACGTTAAGCTAGCTCAATTTTCAATATTGTGACAAACTTTGAGATAGAAGTAGATACGACCGAGCATCCACGTAATCCAATCCTTACAGATCTGCGTGATGCCATGCATTAATTTTCATTTATTAACTTTTACCCAATGAGCACCAATGATCAGTTTAGAATGTTCATTTTAACTAGCCGATAAACTTGTCATGTATACACTGAATTGTCCATAACTTTTGATTTATACCTCAAATACATATTATGCTAGTTCAATTTTCTATATTGTGACAAAATTTGAAAAAAAAACTAGATACGACAAAGCGTCCAAGTAATCCAATATATCCCATATTGCGTGATGCCATGCTTTATGTCTCAGTTATAAGTCTTTACCTAAAGAGCACCAATTATCAGTTTAGTATGATCATTTTAACTCGCCGATCAACTTGATATGTCCGCACTAAATCGTCCTTAACTTTTGATTTAGAGCGCCGAAACACGTGAATCCAATGCCCACTTTGAGACAGAAACAGATACGACAAAGCATCCAAGTAATCCAGTCCATCCCAAACTGCGTGACGCCATGCATTATTCTTCATATATAAGCTTTTACTCAATGAGCACCGACGATCAGTTTATAATGATCATTTTATCTACCCGATCAACTTGACATGTATGCACTATATCGTCCATAACTTTTGATTTATCGGTCAGAATGACACGAATCCATTTCCCACATAAAGCTAGTTCAATTTATTATAATGTGACAAAATTTGAGACATAGCTGGATACGACAAAGCATACAAGTAATCCAATCTATCCCAAACTGCGTGATGGCATGCATTATGCTTCATTTATAAGCCTTTACTCAATGAGCAACAATGATCAGTTTAGAATGATCACTTTAACAGGCCGATCAACTTTACATGTCCGCACTAAATCATCCATAACTTTTGATTTAGAGCTCGCAACGACACGAATCAAATGCCCACGTTAAGCTAGCTCAATTTTCAATATTGTGACAAACTTTGTGATAGAAGTAGATACGACCGAGCATCCAAGTAATCCAATCCTTACAGATCTGCGTGATGCCATGCATTATTTTTCATTTGTAAACTTTTACCCAATGAGCACCAATGATCAGTTTAGAATGATCATTTTAACTTGCCGATCAACTTGTCATGTATACACTGAATTGTCCATAACATTTGATTCATACCTCAAATCCATATTAAGCTAGTTCAATTTTCTATATTGTGACAAAATTTGAAAAAAAAACTAGATACGACAAAGCGTCCAAGTAATCCAATCTATCCGATAATGCGTGATGCCATGCTTTATGCCTCAGTTATAAGTCTTTACTTAATGAGCACCAATTATCAGTTTAGTATGATAATTTTAACTCGCCGATTAACTTGATATGTCCGCTAAATCGTCCTTAACTTTTGATTTAGAGCACCGAAACACGTGAATCCAATGCCCACTTTGAGACAGAAACAGATACGACAAAGCATCCAAGTAATCCAGTCCATCCCAAACTGCGTGACGCCATGCATTATTCTTCACATATAAGCTTTTACTATCCAAGCTCCTTGATGCCATGCATATGCTTCATTTATAAGCCTTTACTTAATGAGCACCAATTATCAGTTAAGAATGATCACTTTAACTGGCCAATCAATTTTGCATGTCCATACTAAATCGTCCGTACCTTTTGATTTAGAGCTCAGAATGACACGAATCTAATGCCCATATTAAGCTAGTTCAATTTTCTATATTGTGAGAAAATTTGAGACAGAACTAGATACGACAAAGCGTCCAAGTAATCCAATCAATCCATAACTCTGTGATGCCATGCATTCTGCTTAATTTATAAGCCTTTACTCATTGAGTACTAATGATCAGTTTACAATGATCACTTTAATTGGCCGATCAACTTGACATGTCCGCACTAAATCATCAGAAACTTTTGATTTAGAACTCTGTATTACACAAATCCAATGCCCACGTTAAGCAAGCTCAATTTCTATATTGTGACAAAATTTTAGACAGAAATAGATACGACAAAGCATCCAAGTCATCCAATCCATCCCAAACTGCATGATGTCTTGCATTATTTTTCATTTATAAGCTTTTACTCAATGCGCACCAATGAAAAGTTTAGAATGATCATTTTAACTGTCCGATCAACTTGTCACTTATGCACTAAATCGTCCATAACTTTTGATTTATACCTTAGAATGAAACGAATTGAATGCCCACATTAAACTAGATCAATTTTCAATATTGTGACAAAATTTGAGACATAACTAGATACGACAGAGCATCCAAGTAATCCAATCAATTCCAACCTGCGTGATGCCATGCCTTATGCTTCATTTATAGGCCTTTACTCAATGAGCCCCAATGATCAGATTAGAATGATCTCTTTAACTGGCCGATCACTTAACATGTCCGCACTAAATCGTCTGTAACTTTTAATTTAGAGCTCCGAGTGACAAGAATCCAATGCCCACGTTAAGCTAGATAAATTTTCTATATCTTGACAAACTATAAGACAAAAATAGAGATGACAAAGCATCCAAGTAATCCAATCTATCCATAACTGCGTGATGCCATGCATTATGCTTGATTTATAAGCCTTTACTCAATGAGCACCCATGATCAGTTTAGTATAATCATATTAAATGGCCGATCAACTTGATATGTCCCCACTAAATAAACTGTAACTTTTGATTTTGAGCTCAGAATGACATGAATCCAATGCCCACGTTAAGAGAGCTCAATTTTCTCCAGTGTCGCAAAATTTGAGACATAACTAGATACAACAAAGTGTCCAAATAATTCAATCTAGCCTTTACGTAGTGAGTACCAATGATCAGTTTAGATTGATCAGTTTAGAATAATCATTTTAACTGGCTGATAACCTTTACATGTCTACACCAAATCGTTCGTAACTTTCTATTTAGAGATCAGAATAACACGAATCCAAAGCTATCGTAACTAAATTTGAGACATAACTAGATACGACAAAGCGTCCAAATAATCAAATCTATCCCGAACTGGGTTATGCCATGCATTATGCTTCTTTTATAAGCTTTTACTTAATGGGCAAGATTGATCAGTTTAGAATAATCATATTAACTAGCCGATCAACTTGACATGTCCGCGATAAATCATCCATAACTTTTGATGTTGAGCTCAAAATAACCCGAATTCAATGCCCCTCTAATCTAGATAAATTTTTATATTCTAACAAAATTTGAGACAGAAATAGAGACAACAAAACATCCAAGTAATCCAATCTATCCAAAACTGTGTGATGTCATACACTATGCTTGATTTATAAGCCTTTGCTCAATGAGCACCAATGATCAGTTTAGAATAATCATATTAACTGGCCGATCAACTTGACATGTCTGCACTAAATAATCCATAACTTTGTATTTAGAGGTCACAAAGACATAAATCCAATCCCACGTTAAGGTAGCTCAATTTTCTATAGTGTAACAAAATTTGAGACAGAAATAGATACGACAGAGCGTCCAAGTAATCCAGTCCAACCCAAGCTGCGTGATGCAATGCATTATTATTCATTTATTAGCTTTTACTCAATGGGAACCAACGATCAGTTTAGAATGATCATATTAACTCATCAACTTGGCATGTCCGCATAAATCGTCCGTAACTTTTGATTTGACAGAAAAACATGAATTCAATGCCCCTTAAGCTAGTTGTGACAGAAATAGAGATGACAAAGCATCCAAGTAATCCAATCTATCCAAAACTGTGTGATGTCATTATGCTATAGTGTATGATCAACTAGAATAATCATATTAACTTCCGATCAACTTGACAGAAATAGATCCAATGACGTTAAAGCGTCCACAAAAGATAATCCAGTCCATCCCAAGCTGCGTGATGCAATGCATTATTATTCATTTATTAGCTTTTACTCAATGGGAACCAACGATCAGTTTAGAATGATCATATTAACTGATCAATCAACTTGGCATGTCCGCACTAAATCGTCCGTAACTTTTGATTTTGAAATCAGAAAAACATGAATTCAACGCCCACGTTAAGCTAGTTAAATTTTCTATATTTTATCGAAGTTTGTGACAGAAATAGAGATGACAAAGCGTTCAAGTAATCCAATCTATCCAAAACTGTGTGATGTCATGCATTATGCTTGATTTATAAGCGTTTAGTAAATGAGTACCAATGATCACTTTAGAATAATCATATTAACTAGCCGATCAACTTGACATTTCCGCACTAAATCGTCCGTAACTTTTGATTTTGAGCTCAGAATGACACGAATCCAATGCCCACGTTAAGCTTGCTCAATTTTCTCTATTGTTAAAAAATTTGAGACATAGCTAGATACAACAAAGCGTCCAAATAAACCAATATATCCCAAACAACGTTATGCCATGCATCATGCTTTACTTATAAGCCTGATACTCAATGAGCACCAATGATAACTTAAAATGATCATATTAAAAGGCTGATAAACATGTCCATAACTGCCCTAAATCGTGCATAACTTTTGATGAATGAGCTCAAAATGACACGAATCCAAATCCCACGTTAAGCTAGCAAAGTTTCTCTAGAAATACAAAATTTGAGACATAGCAAGATACCAAACTATCCAAAACTGTGTGATGGCATGCATTATGATTGATTTATAAGCTTTTAATCAATGAGCACCAATGATCAGTTTAGAATAAACATATTAACTGGCTGATCAACTTGACATGTACGCACTAAATAGTTCGTACCTTTTGATTTTGAGCTCGGAATGACAGGAATCCAATGCCCACGTTAAACTAGCTCAATTTTCTCTAGTGTTACAAAATTTGAGACAGAACTAGATACAACAATGTGTCCAAATAATTCAATCTATCCTGAACTGCGTGATGCCATGCATTATGCTTCATTTATAAGCCTTTACTCAATGAGCACCAATGATCAGTTTAGAATAAACATATTAACTGGCTGATCAACTTGACATGTACGCACTAAATAGTTCGTAACTTTTGATTTTGAGCTCGGAATGACACGAATCCAATGCCCACGTTAAACTAGCTCAATTTTCTCACGAATCCAATGCCCACGTTAAACTAGCTCAATTTTCTCTAGTGTTACAAAATTTGAGACAGAACTAGATACAACAATGTGTCCAAATAATTCAATCTATCCTGAACTGTGTGATGCCATGCATTATGCTTCATTTATAAGCCTTTACTCAATGAGCACCAATGATCAGTTTACAATAATCATATTAAGTGGCCGATCAACTTGACATACCCGCACTAAATCATCCGTTAATTTTTATTTAAAGCTCATAATGACACGTATCCAATGCCCACGTTGATCTTGCTAAATGTTTTTTAATATTTTGACAAAATTTGAGATAGAAATGGAGTTCACAAAGCATCCAAGTAATCCAATCTTCCACAAAATTTGTGATGCCATACTTTATGCTTCATTTATAAACCTTTTCTTGAAGAGCACCAATGATTAGTCTAGAATGATCACTTTAACTGGCCGATAAACATGACATGTCCGCACTAAATCTTCCAAAACGTTTGACATAGAGCTCAGAATGACATGAGTCCAATGTCTACAATAAGCTATCTCAATTTTCTATATTTTAACAAAATTTGAGGCGAAAATAGATACGAAAAACCATACAAGTAATCTAATCTATCCGAAATAGTGAGATGCCATGCATTATGCTTCATTTATAAGCCTTTACTAAATGAGCACCAATGATCATTTCAGAATAATCATATTAACTGGCCGATCAACTTGACATGTGCGCACTAAATCGTCTGTAACTTTTGATTTTAAGCTTAAAATAACACGAATTCAATGCCCACGTTAAGCTAGATAAATTTTCTATATCTTAACAAAATTTGAGACAGAAATAGAGACGAAAAAGCATCCAAGTAATCCAATATATCCAAAATTGTGTGATGTCGTGCATCATGCTTCAATTATAAGCCTTTACTCAATGAGCACCAATGATCAGTTTAAAATGATCATATTAACTTTTGATTTTGAGCTCGGAGTGACACGAATTCAATGTCTGCACTAAATTTTCTATACTTTTCAAAATTTGTTATAGAAATAAAGATGATAAAGCGTTCAACTAATCCAATTTGTCCCAAACTTTGTTATGCCATGCTTTATGTTTCATGTATAAGCCTTTGCTTAATGAGCACCATTGATCGTTTTAGAATGATCACTTTAACTGGCCAATCAACTTGATATGTCAGCACTAAATCGTATGTAAGTTTTGATTTAGAGCTTAGAATGACACGAATCCAATGCCCACGTTAAGCTGGCTAAATTTTCTATATTTTTCAAATTTTGAGATAGAAATAAAGACAACAAAGCATCCAAGTAATCCAATCTATCTCAACCTGCGTGATGCCATGCTTCATGCTTCATTTATAAGCCTTTATTTAGTGAGTACCAATGATCACAGTTTAGATTGATCAGTTTAGGATAATCATTTTAACTGGCTGATAACCTTTACATGTCTCCACCAAATCGTTCGTAACTTTTGATTAGAGATCAGAATAACACGAATCCAAAGCTATTGTTTCAAAATTTGAGACATAACTAGATACGACAAAGCGTCCAAATAATCCAATCTATCCCAAACTGTGTTATGCCATACATTATGCTTCATTTATAAGCCTTTACTTAATGAGCAAGATTGATCGTTTAGAATAATCATATTAACTAGCCTATCAACTTGACATGTCCGCGATAAATCATCCATAACTTTTGATGTTGAGCTCAAAATAACACGAATTCAATGCCCCTCTAATCTAGAAAAATTTTCTATATTTTAACAAAATTTGAGACATAAATAGAGACAACAAAGCATCCAAGTAATCCAATCTATCCAAAACTGTGTGATGTCATGCACTATGCTTGATTTATAAGTCTTTGCTCAATGAGAACCAATGATCAGTTTAGAATAATCATATTAATGGGCCGATCAACTTGACATGTCTGCACTAAATCGTCCATAACTTTTTATTTAGAGGTCAGAAACACACAAATCCAATGCCCACGTTAAGGTAGCTCAATTTTCTATAGTGTAACAAAATTTGAGACAGAAATATATACGACAAAGCGTCTAAGTAATCCAGTCGATCCCAAACTGCGTGATGCCATGCATTATTATTCATTTATAAGCTTTTAATCAATGAGAACCAAAGATCAGTATAGAATGATCATATTAACTGATCGATCAACTTGGCATGTCCGCACTAAATCGTCCGTAACTTTTGATTTTAAACTTTGAATAACGTGAATTCAACGCCCACGTTAAGCTAGTTAAATTTTCTATATTTTATCGAAGTTTGTGACAGAAATAGAGACGACAAAGCGTCCAAGTAGTCCAATCTATCCAAAACTGTGTGATGCCATGCATTATTCTTGATTTATAAGCCTTTAGTGAATGAGTACCAATGATCATTTTAGAATAATCATATTAACTAGCCGATCAACTTGACATTTCCGTACTAAATCGTCGAACTTTTGATGTTGAGCTCAGAATGACATGAATCCAATGCCCACGTTAGGCTAGCTCAATTTTCTCTATTGTTACAAAATTTCAGACATAGTTAGATACGACAAAGCGTCCAAATAAACCAAGATATCCCAAACTGCGTTATGCCATGCATCATGCTTCACTTATAAGCCTTTACTCAATGAGCACCAATGATCAGTTAAAAATGATCATATTAAAAGGCTGATCAACTTGACATGTCCGCCCTAAATTGTGCGTAACTTTTGATTTTGATCTCGGATTGACACGAATTCAATGTCTAGATTTAGGTAGTTCAATTTTCTCTATTGTAACAAAATTTGAGACATAACTAGATACAACAAAGCGTCAAATAATCCAATCTATCTCAAATTGTGTGATGTCATGCATTATGCTTCATTTATAAGCCTTTACTCAATGAGCACCAATGAGAACCAATGATCATTTTAAAATGATCATATTTCTTGGCCGATCAACTTGACATGTCCGCACTAAATCGTCTGTAACTTTTGATTCTGAGCTCAGAATAACACGAATTCAACGCCCACGTTAAGCTAGATAATGTTTCTATATTTTTATCAAAGTTTGTGTAAGAAATTGAGACGAAAAAGCGTCCAAGTAATCTAAACTATCCAAAACTGTGTGATGGCATGCATTATGCTTGATTTATAAGCCTTTAATCAATGTGCACCAATGATCAGTTTAGAATAAACATATTAACTGGCTGATCAACTTGATATGTACGCACTAAACCATTTGAAACTTTTGATTTTGAGCTTGGAATGACACGAATCCAATGCCCACGTTAAGTTAGCTCAATTTTCTCTATTGTTACAAAATATGAGACATAACTAGATACGACAAAGTGTCCATATAATCCAATCTAACCTGAACTGCGTGATGCCATGCATTATGCTTCATTTTTAAGCCTTTACTCAATGAGCACCAATGATAAGTTTAAAATAATCATATTAAGAGGCCGATCAACTTGACATATCCTCACTAAATCGTTTGTAAATTTTTATTTAATGCTCATCATCACACGTATCCAATGTCCACGTTAATCTTGCTAATTGTTTTTAAACTTTGACAAAATTTGAGAGCGAAATAGAGTTCACAAAGCTTCCAAGTAATCAAATCTTTCCAAAACTTTGTGATGCCATGCTTTATGCTTCATTTATAAACCTTCGCTTAAAGACCACCAATGATCATTTTAGAATGATCACTTTAACTGGTCGATCAACTTGACATGTCCGCACTAAATTTTTTGAAACTTTTGATTGAGAGCTCCAAATGACACGAATCCAATATCTACGTTAAGCTAGCTCGATTTTCTATATTGTATCAAAATTTGAGATGGAAATAGATACGAAAAACTGTTCAAGTAATCCAATCTATCCAAAACTATGTGATGCCATGCATTATGCTTCATTTATAAGCCTTTACTTAATGAGCACCAGTGATCAGTTTAGAATAATAATATTAACTTGCCGATCAACTTGACATGTCCGCACAAAATCATCCGTAACTTTTGATTTTGAGCTCATAATAACACAAATTCAGTGCCCCCTTTAAGCTATATAAATTTTCTATATTTTTACAAAATTTGAGACAGAAATAGTGACAACAAAGCATCCAAGTAATCCAATCTATACAAAACGGTGCGATGCCATGCATTATGCTTGATTTATAAGCCTTTACTCAATGAGCATAAATGATCAGTTTAGAATGATCATATTAACTGGCCGATAAACTTGACATGTCCGCACTAAACCCTCCATAAATTTTGATTTTGAGCTCAGAATGACACGAATCCAATGCCCACGTTAAGCTAGCTCAATTTTCTCTAGATGATAAAGTTGTCATCTACGCACTGAATCGTCCGGAACTTTTGATTTAGAATGACACCAATCGAATGCCCACGTTAAGTTAGGTAAATTTTCTATATTTTGCAAAATTTGAAATAGAAATAGAGACAACAATGCGTCCAAGTAATCCAATCTATCCCAACCTGCGTGATGCCATGCTTTATGTTTCATTTAAAAGCATTTACTCAATCAGCAGCATTGATCAGTTTAGAATAATAATCTTAACTGGCCGATAACCTTGACATGTCCGCACCAAATTGTCCGTAACTTTTGATTTAAAGCTTAGAATGACATGAATCCAATGCCCACGTTAAGCTAGCTCAATTTTCTATAATGTGACAAAACTGAAGACATAAATAGAGATGAAAAATCGTCTAAGTAATCCAATATATCCCAAACTGTGTGATGCCATGCTTTATGCTTTATTTATAAGTCTTTAATTAATGAGCACCAATGATCAGCTTAGAAGGATTACTTTAACTGGCCGATAAACTTGACATGTATGCACTAAATCGTCCGTAACTTTTGATTTAGAGCTCAGAATGACACAAATCCAATGCCCACACTAAGTTTGCTCAATTTCCATATTATAACAAAATTTGAGATAGAAGTAGATACGAAAAACCGTCCAAGTAATCCAATCTATCCAAAACTATGTGATGCCATGCATTATGCTTCATTTATAAGAATTTACTCAATGAGCACCAATGATCAGTTTAGAATAACTACTTTAACTGGCCGATCAACTTGACATGTACGCACTAAATCGTTCATAACTTTTAATTTAGCGCTCAGAATGAGATAAATCCAATGCCCACGTTAAGCTAGCTCAATTTTCTATATTATAACAAAATTTGAGACAGAAATAGATAGGAAAAACCTGTCCAAGTAGTCCAATCTATCCAAAACTACGTGATTACATGCATTATGCTTCATTTAAAAGCCTTTACTCAATGAGCACCAATGATCAGTTTAAAATAATCATATTTACTGGCCGATCAACTTGACATGTCCGCACTAAATCATCCGTAACTTTTGATTTTGAGCTCAGAATAACACGAATTCAATGCCCCTCTTAAGCTAGATAAATTTTCTATATTTTAACAAAATTTGAGACAGAAATAGAAACAACAAAGCATCCAGGTAATCCAATCTATCCAAAACTGTATGATGCCATGCATTATGCTTGATTTATTAGCCTTTACTCAATGAGCACCAATGATGAGTTCAGAATAATCATACTAACTTGCCAATAAACTTCACATGTCCAAACTAATCCGTCCATAACTTTCGATTTTGAGCTCAGAATGACACGAATCCAATGCCCACGTTAAGCTATCTCAATTTTCTCTATTGTTACAAAATTTGAGACATAAATAGATACGACAAAGCGTCCAAATAATCCAATCTATCTCAAACTGCGTGAAACCACGCATTATGCTTCATTTATAAGCCTTTACTGAATGAGCACCAATGATCAGTTTAAAATAATCATATTAAGTGGTCTATCAACTTGATATATCCGCACTAAATCATTCGTAAATTTTGATTTAAAGCTCATAATGACACATATCCAATGCGCACGTTAATCTTGCTAGTTTTTCTATATTTTGACAAAGTTTGAGACAAAAATAGAGTCGACAATGCGTCCATGTGATCCAATCATTCCCAAACTTTGTGATTCCATGCTTTATGATTCATTTATAAACCTTTTCTTAAAAAGCACCAATGATCAGTTTAGAATGATCACTTTAAGTGGCCAATCAACATGACATGTTTGCACTAGATCTTCCAAAACTTAGAATGACACGAATCCAATGTCTACGTAAAGCTAGCTCAATTTTCTATATTGTAACAAAATTTAAGATGGAAATATATACGAAAAACCGTCCAAGCAATCCAATCTATCCAAAAATGTGTGATACCATGCATTATGTTTCATTTATAAGACTTTATTAAATGAGCACCAATGATCAGTTTAGAATTATCACATTAACTAGCTGGTCAACTTGACATGTCCGTACTAAATCATAAGTAAATTTTGATTTAGAGTTCAGAATGACACCGGTCGAATGCCCACGTTAAGCTAGGTAAATTTTCTATATTTTGCAAAATTTGAGACAGAAATAGAGACAACAAAACGTCCAAGTAATCCAATCTATCCCAAGCTGCGTGATGCCATGCTTTATGCTTCATTTATAATCAGTTACTCAATCAGCACCATTCATCAGTTTAGAATAATAATCTTAACTGGCCGATAACCTTGATATGTCCACACCAAGTCGTCCGTAACTTTTGATTTAGAGCTTAGAATGACACGAATCCAATGCCCACATTAAGCTAGCTCAATTTTCTATATTGTGCAAAATTTGAGACATAAATAGAGACGACAAATCGTCTAAGTAATCCAATCTATCCCAAGCTGCGTGATGCCATGCTTTATGCTTTATTTATAAGCCTTTAATATGAGCACCAATGATCAGCATAGAATGATTACTTTAACTAACAGATCAACTTGACATGTACGCACTAAATCGTCCGGAACTTTTGATTTAGACCTTAGAATGACACAAATCCAATGCCCATGTTAAACTAGCTCAATTTTCTATATTGTAATAAAATTTGAGACAGAAATAGATACAAAAAACCATCCAAGTAATCCAATCTATCCAAAACTGTATGATGCCATGTATTATGCTTCATTTATAGGCCTTTATTCAATGAGCACCAATGATCAGTTTAGAATTATCACATTAACTAGCTGATCAAGTTGTCATGTCCGCACTAAATCATACGGAACTTTTGGTTTTTAGATCAGAATGACACCAATCGAATGCCCACATTAAGCTAGGTAAATGTCCTATATTTTGCAAAATTTGAGATCGAAATAGAGACAACAAAGCGTCCAAGTAATCCAATCTATCCCAACCTGCGTGATGCCATCCTTTATGCCTCATTTATAAGGCTTTACTCAATCAGCACCATTGATCAGTTTAGAATAATCATCTTAACTGGCCGATAACCTTGTCATGTCCACACCAAATCGTCCGTAACTTTGATTTAGAGCTCAGAATGACACGAACCCAATGCCCACATTAAGCTAGCTCAATTTTCTTTATTGTGACAAAATTTGAGACAAAAATATAGACGAAAAATCATCAAAGTAATCCAATCTATCCCGAACTGCGTGATGCCATGCTTTATGCTTCATTTATAAGCCTTTACTCAATGAGCAGCAATGATCAGTTTAGAATAATCATATTAACAGGCTGATCAACTTGAGATGACCACACTAAATTGAATGTAACTTTTGATTTAAAACTCAGAATGACACAAATCCAATGCCCACGTTAAGCTAGCTGAATTTTGAATATTACTTGAGAAGGAAATAGAGACGACAAAGTGTCCAAGTAATCCTATCTTTCCCAAATTGTAAGATGGCGTGCATTACGCTTCATTTATAAGATTTTATTCAATGAGCACCAATGATCAGTTCATAAGAATCATATTAACTGTCCGATCAACATGACATGTCAGCACTAAATCCTCAGTAACTTTTGACTTTGAGCTCACAATAACACGAATTCAATGACCACATTAAGCTAGATAAATATTCTATATTTTAACAAAATTTAAGACTTAAATAGAGACGACAAAGCATCCAAATCAACCAATTTATCCAAAACTGTGTGATGCCATGCATTATGCCTGATTTATAAGCCTTTACTCAAATAGCAGCAATGATCAGTTTAGAATAATCATATTAACTGGCCGATCAACTTGACATGTACACATTAAATCGTCCGTAACTTTTGATTCTGAGCTCAGAATGACACGAATCCAATGCCCACGTTAAGCTAGCTCAATTTTCTGTATTGTTACAAAATTTGAGACATAACTATATACGACAAAACATCCAAATAATCCAATATATCCCAAACTGCGTGATGCCATGCATTATGCTTCATTTATAAGCCTTTACTCAATGGCCACCAGTGATCAGTTTAGAATAATCATATTAAGTGGCCGATCAACTTTACATATCCGCACTAAAATCGTCCGTAAATTTTGATTTAAAGCTTATAATGACACGTATCCAATGTCCACGTTAATCTTGCTAAATGTTTTATATTTTGAGAAAATTTGAGACAAATATTGAGTCGACAAAGCGTCCAAGTAATCCAATCTTTCCCAAACTTTGTGATCCTTGCTTTATGCTTCATTTATAAATCTTTGCTTAAAGAGCACCAATGATCAGTTTAGAATGATCGTTTTAACTGGCCGATCAACATGACATGTCAGCACCAAATCTTATGAAACTTTTGATTTAGAGCTCAGAATGTCACGAATCCAATGTGTATGTTAAGCTAGCTCAAGTTTCTATATTGTAACAAAATTTGGGACGGAAATAGATACGAAAAACTGTCCAAGTAATCCAATCTATCTCAAACTGCGTGATGCCATGGTTTATGCTTTATTTATAAGCCTTTACTCAATGAGAAACAATGATCAGTTAAGAATTATCACATTAAGTAGGATAAAGTTGTCATGACCGCACTAAATCTTCCATAACTTTTGATTTAGAGTTCAGAATAACACCAATGGAATGCCTACGTTAGGCTAGGTAAATTTTCTATATTTTGCAAAAGTTGAGACAAAAATAGAGACAACAAAGCGTCTAACTAATCCAATCTATCCCAATCCGCATGATGCCATGTTTTATGCTTCATTTATAAGCCATTACTCAATCAGCACCATTGATCTGTTTAGCATAATCATCTTAACTAGCCGATACCCTTATATCCGCACCAAATTGTCCGTAATTTTTGATTTGGAGCTCAAAATGACGCAAATTGAATGCCCACGTTAAACTACCTCAAAATTCTATATTGTAAAAAATTTGAGACAAAACTAGATACAAAAGAGCATCCAAATAATCCAATATATCCCAAACTGCGTAATGTCATTCATTATGCTTCATTATAAGCCTTTACTAAAGGAACATCAATGATCAGTTTAGAATAATCATATTAACTGGCCGATCAACTTGACATGTCTACACTAAATCATCCGTAACTTTTGATTTATAGTTCAAAATGACACGAATCCAATGCCCACATTAAGGTAGCTAAATTTTCTGATATTTTCCAAAATTTGAGACAAATAGAGACAAAAAAGTCTCCAAGTAATCCAAAATATCCCAAACGGCGTGATGCCAATCTTTATGCTTCATTTCTAAGCCTTTACTTAATGAGCACCAGTGATCAGTTTAGAATAATCAAATTAACTGACCGATCAACTTGACATTTCCACAGTAATTCGTCCATAACTTTTGAATTGGAGATCAGAATGACACGAATGCAATGCTCACGTTAAGCTAGCTAAATTTTCTATATTTTGCAAAATTTGAGACAAAAATAGAGAAGGCAAAGCGTCCAAGTAATCCAATCTATCCCAAACTGCGTGATGCCATGCTTTATGCTTCATTTATAAGGCTTTACTCAATGAGCACCAATGATCTGTTTAGAATGAGCACTTTAACAAGCCGATCAACTTGACATTTCCGCCCTACATCGTTCGTAACTTTTGATTTTGAGCTCTGAATGACACGAATCCAATGCCCACGTTGACATGTCCCCACTAAATTTTTGATATTTTCAAAATTTGAGACAGAAATAGAGACGACACAGCGTCCCAGAATCCAATGGCCACGTTAAGCTACCTAAATTTTTTATATTCTGCAAAATTTGAGACAAAAATAGAGACAACAAAGCATCCAAGCAATCCAATCTATCTCAACCTGTGTGATGCAATGCTTCATGCTTCATTTATAAGCCTTTACTTATTGAGCACCAATGATCAGTTTAGAATGATTACTTTAACTGGCCGATCAACTTAACATGCTCACACTAAATGGTCCGTAACTTTTGATACAAATCTCATAATGGCACAAATCAAATGCCCACGTTAAGCTAGCCCAATTTTGAATATTGAAACAAAATTTGATGGCGAAATAGATTCGACAAAGCGCCAAAATAATCCAATCTATCCAAAACTGTAAGATGGCGTACATTGTGCTTCATTTATAACCCTTTACTCAATGAGCACCAATGATCAGTTTAGAATAATCATATTAACTGGCCGATCAACTTGACATGTCTGCACTAAATCGTCCGTAACTTTTGATTTATAGTTCAAAATGACACGAATCCAGTGCCCACATTAAGGTAGCTAAATTTTCCGATATTTTACAAAATTTGAGACAAATGGAGACAAAAAAGTCTCCAAGTAATCCAAAATATTCCAAACGGCGTGATGCCATGCTTTATGCTTCATTTCTAAGCCTTTACTTAATGAGCACCAATGATCAGTTTAAAATAATCAAATTAACTGACCGATCAACTTGACATGTCCGCACCAAAAATCGTCCATAACTTTTGAATTGGAGATCAGAATGACACGAATGCAATGCTCAAGTTAAGCTAGCTAAATTTACTATATTTTGCAAAATTTGAGACAAAAATAGAGAAGGCAAAGCGTCCAAGTAATCCAATCTATCCCAAACTGCGTGATGTCATGCTTTATGCTTCATTTATAAGCCTTTACTCAATGAGCACCAATGATCTGTTTAGAATGAGCACTTTAACAAGCCGATCAACTTGACATTTCTGCCCTACATCGTTTGTAACTTTTGATTTTGAGCTCTGAATGACACGAATCAAATGCCCACGTTGACATGTCCCCACTAAATTTTTGATATTTTGCAAAATTTGAGACAGAAATAGAGACGACACAGCGTCCAAGAACCAATGATCATTTATAAGCCTTTACTCAATGAGAACCAATGATCGTTTTAGAATGATCACTTTAACTGGCCGATCAACTTGATATGTCCGCACTAAATCGTGTGTAAGTTTCGAATTAGAGCTCAAAATGACACGAATCCAATGGCCACGTTAAGCTACTTAAATTTTCTATATTCTGCAAAATTTGAGACAAAAATAGAGACAACAAAGCATCCAAGCAATCCAATGTATCTCAACCTGTGTGATGCAATGCTTCATGCTTCATTTATAAGCCTTTACTTATTGAGCACCAATGATCAGTTTAGAATGATTACTTTAACTGGCTGATCAACTTAACATGCCCACACTAAATGGTCCGTAACTTTTGATACAAATCTCATAATGGCACAAATCCAATGCCCACGTTAAGCTAGCCCAATTTTGAATATTGAAACAAAATTTGATGCCGAAATAGATTCGACAAAGCGCCAAAATAATCCAATCTATCCAAAACTGTAAGATGGCGTACATTGTGCTTCATTTATAACCCTTTACTCAATGAGCACCAATGATCAGTTTAGAATAATCATATTAACTGGCCGATCAACTTGACATGTCTGCACTAAATC